>CAIGRK010339736.1:0-15601 GCA_903798315.1 Fraxinus greggii | reverse complement strand
TTTTTTTAGTAGTCAAAGGCTAGTATGGAAATATGACCGGATCAATGAGCCGATTCCACTTATTTCCTCTCGGAAATGGGATCTCATTTTACAGTAAACGGGTTTCTCGGTAGATTCGGGTGCACCCGCCTGCTCGAAGGATGAGCGGATTTTTCACTTGACTGGCCCAACCAACTTCAGATTGCTAAAAGAATAATGTTATTTAGTCTTACTGAGATTACAATTTCATTCTACGTAACGTTAATGTGGTATTAAATAAAATGTAAAATTAAATAAGTTCATTTAACTTATCATCTAACATACCCTAGATTAGAATTGGTATCCCAATGGGACTATATAACATAACTCTTGTTAAAGAGTTCTGCTACACGGACTAAGCCATGTAGGCCCTTGCCACGTCTGTCTAAAATAATCAATTGTTAAATTCCCGGGAAAATTAAGAAAACGCCCAAAAAAATTTGAAAAATAAAAATACTGTAATGTAAATAAGCCCCATTTGATTTGACTAAGACTAGGCCCCACTTGGTAGTTATTATTTATCAAAAACAATGTTTTAAATAGTAAATTTTTGAAAAATGCAGGATTAAAAAGTAGAAAAATTTAAATTTACATAGAAAAAATGAGTACATAAAAAAATTTAAAGTCCATCAAACATGGGCTAAATATATTAACACGACAATGTTTAATAACTTAACTACACTTTAATTGTATAAATGTTCATAACCTTTATACATTATAACATTTACATCCCAAACTTTTTTCATTGCATTCTTATTCTCAAATTAATATGAATTTTTCTTGATTATTGTTTATTTCCAATTATTCTTTTTTTAAGATAGAGTAAAAAAAAAGAAACTCATTTATTCATTATATTTTTAGATAAACAAAACAAATAAAAATGTAAAAATGCAATTAAATATTTGACCGTCATTTTAAAACACGTTAACAATATTTTTGGATAAAAATCATAATTAAGGTCAAAATTTTATGATCAATGAAATGTTAAAAATAAGAATGTGATTAAGGGAATAGTTAAGAATATGAGTGCGACAATGCATAAAAATTAATAACCTTTAATGTAATTAAAATGTAATATATTTATAAAAAAAAATGTGGCGTGAATATAACAAACCTTTGACTAGAAACCAAAATTATAATATATGGGCATGTTTGAGCCTCATTTTTTTAGGTAGAATTTATTTTGGAATAGTAGATTAGTGTAAAATGTGTAATTAGAAATGAAGGAAAATTTTTTGGATTGCATGTAATATTATTTTTTTGAAAAATGCGTGGTTGAAAAGAAGAGAGAGAAAAATGTATTTTGAAAAAAAAAAATGGGAATAAAAAAAGATCTATATTGATAAAAATTGATAAAATGTATAATTGAAAAATTGATAAAACATGTTTAAAATGAATGCCATCCTAAAGTAAAGAGATTTCATTCTCAAAAAAGTTGGTGAAATTTAGGACGTGCATGCAATGCAATTTACCTTGTTTTCTTTAAAAATTTGAACTTGTACTCGTACTTCTAATTGTCACTTCCTCGTTCACCTTCTTCTCTATCTGGCCAATTGATTTCTTCACATGACTCTATGGTTTTTTACTATTTTTCAGTTAAGATTTTTATTTTATATTCTCAATAGACTAAGCAACACAAAACCCCATACTTTATTGAGTAAACTGTCAAAAACCTCCAACCTTTCGGAAATAGCAAAATGCGTTCATGTTTGAAATGTTTAGCGCAAAATATTCCATACCATCCATTTTCTCAACATTGCAGGGTACATTCGAAACTCCTAGTAGCAGAGTTGCCCAGTTCCTTGCATTGCCTCCAACATAAACATATGACCATTCCGAGCAAAAGGATATCTATGAATACGTCGACGTTGTGCGTGATAGTTGCTCCTCACATCACATTCGGCTAGTTTGCAATATCGTAGCCACTCCAGTATATTTACTGCTAACTCTGTCAAGTAGTCGTCCTCTTCGACTTCATCCTCATAATCTGACTGCGACGTTATACGGCAATCGAAGTCGAAGTCCTCCATTGCAATATTTTCTGCTAAAAAAGAAATGCAAACGACACTATTACAGTTCCAGAGAGCAAGATTGTAACTTAAGGGGACTACCCGATCCGGAATATGTATTCAAATATGTTGGAATTCTGTACGCATTAAATAGAGAACTCCAGTGGATGGCATGCTCAAGTCAAACTGACACTAAAAACTCATTAAAGTAATAAAGGACCTATGACCCATTTCTCTCTTGACCCATTTTGAGTCTTTTTCATGGGAAAGCCTGCTACAATGGATCTACTCAAAATTTCTCATGGGAGTGGGGGTCCCACTCCACTTCAATAAGGTATATTTGCAACAGGTTAATATAGATGACAAACCCCAAATAATTTACAATATGTTAAGCAAATGACTGTGCGCAAACCACCTTTTTTGGAACTGAAATGAATCCATCGTACGGGTACATCGGAGAGATTAAAACAAAGCATATACGTACAAGAAATGAAACTGCAAAGACTTTCAAGACATTTCAACTCTTCCGACCCTTTTTGTGATCAGCGAAAACCTACTCAAGCCAATCCATCTTCTCATCAGCATCCATCATAACTTCAAGCACGTCCCTTGTATTCTTACGCTGTATAAGCGTACACACGTAGTGAAACATATCAATTTTTTGATGTAGCCGTCCAGTCGCTAACAGCTCCTCAAGACATGCTTTAATGTCGTTCTTTGCCGAATGGATAATATCATTGATCTTCGCGGATACTAGTTCGACGGCACTGTTAGCACGGTCCACAGAGTACGACAATTCCTGACTTGTTAATTTCTTTTTCTTCCCCTTTCGCTTTGCCGATCCAGACTTACGTTTCTCCCCACTATGCGCACCACAAATGGACATACTCATGTTACCTTGCGCATCTTCTGCCTCGTCGCTTGACCCGCTCTTCATCTACAGGGATAGCATCTCTGAAGTCCTCAATACCGCTATCTTCAAACAAGTCAAACCCTGTTCAACATAGCTTGATTGATGTGATTGCATATTTTTCACTGTTGAACGTGTCTCCGAACAACTGACGATATCGAATGAAGATGTTACTTATGTCTTTGTCCTTGTACTCGTTGTAGTTGTTGTTTTCCTACATAAACATTGTGGGATAAATAAGTACCACGACAAATAGAGTACAAATGATAGAGGGAGAGACAAACCTTTATTTTTAGACACCAACATTCCTCATCCGCAAATGAGTCCAATTGATGAATTGAACTCAACACCAGTGCAATTGAGGAACTCCCTTACCCATTCGTGGTCCCGCCTCATGGAGTCCCATTTGTTTAGCAATTGCTGCTTACTCCATTTGCGCCCGGATGTGGTGTTGAACAAAAATAGAACTTGCTCCCACCCGTGTTTGGTGAAGCACTGACCCTGTCGATGTCCCTCTGCAATGGCTATCTCGCAGGCGACGATGAACACCTTTAGTACCGTCGGATTCCAGCGTGCATTTTTTCGGGAGCCTTCGTCGTTCTTGACATGTGCGGGTGTGGAAGAGCTTGCATGCAGCTGATAATCAACCTGAGAGTGGAACGATCTATGAGTAGTTGCAAATCGTAGGGTGGACTTCAAGTGAAAATCCCCGATTGCGGGGTGAGGAGTATTGGGTGGTTTTAGAGGCCTCTGACCTGTGAAAGAAGAATGGGAATCATAAAGTAAATGTTGATTACATAATGAAGTAACTCTTAGCACAAATAAACGTTGGTTACATCACTAAGTGAAATCAATTTCGTGCACAACACCAATTCCTGCACAACACCAACTCCTGCACAACACCAATTCACAAATCCAATTTCTAAGAAACCTAGGTATGTTATCTTCTACATATTTCACTTCACGTTCGGTGTTCTTTTTCACCTAAGCGCATAAATTAGTCTCCCTACCTTCATATAATCGATGAATGTCCACTAAAAAATGTAGGACAAAGAACAAATCTGAAGCAGTTCACATCCAATAAATATGCAGCCATATTATGAAAAATAGCACTGTCTATAAAATTTAACATTAACAAATAGCACTTTTCACATGATGTTGAAGAACTTTTAACATGAAAAATAGCACTGTCTGTAAAATTTAACAAATATTGAAGCACTTTTCACCTGATGGTTCTCTTTTGACCATCGTCATCATCGTCAAAGGTCACTGGCGATTTCGATGGAGGATAGGAATCGAGCCACAATCAATGTTTGGGAACATAGCTAACTATATATTGAAGGACTTAAAATCTTTCTGGGCTCCTCCTCATCGCCTTCGCAATCTGAAAATCGACCGGCACCGAACTTAGTGTTGAGGGAAGAAAGAGGCACGATGAAGAATGAAAATGTAGTGAGAGAAAGATAGACGCATATAATGGGTTGGATACACGGATAATTTTAAAGGCAAGAGAAAAGTAGAAATGATTTTACAAGAAGGATGGTGAAGGAGGAGAAGTCGAAAATAGAAGCCCAGAGATGAATGAAACCGTTGATAAAATGATAATGGCAATAGTGCAAGTTGAAATGAATTTTCCACCAGTTGGGTGGTTGAGAGGTGAGGGTAAAAACGTAACTGAGGAAGAGAGAATCTATCAATTTCTTTTTTGCAGTGCTTTGTTAGAATGAGTAGAAAATGGGTACAGACCTTGTGGTGCAACGATCATAATCTTGATAAAAATGAACCCACAAATTTCTCTCAAACAGGCTCATATATATGAAATGATGAGAATACCCTCCCAAAATTAAATAAAACAAAAAGGAAAGAAGAAAAAGAAAAAATTAATTACAATCATAGAACCAAAATATTTTTAAAAGGTACAAACAAGCACAAATAACATAAGCATAATTTTTCTTCTTCTTCCCTAACCCACCCCGTACCCCATCCCACCCCACACCTCAAAACCAAAACCTACCTTCACCTCCCTCTTTCTCTCCCACCACATCTCATCACCAATGTCGTTGCGGTGTGTCCACAACAAGCTAAATTCATTGGAAAAAGAAAAAAAAAACCCTCGAAGTGACTAGCTAAATCAATGAAAATTAATTGGGCAAAGAAAAATAAGAAACCGGATATCTACACATAAGATCATTCACATAAAAAGAAAAAGAAAAATTCCTTGTAAGCCGACATTCAAAATTCGGAGCACAAATCTATGAAGTGAATCAATTGCGACACCGGAGTTGACTTCAGAGTCCAAGTAGTGGGAGATGTCAGCGGCTTCTTCTTTACCTTAGAAGATACGGTTACAGTACCAATGATGGGATTTTTCTTGGAGGTGGTAAAGGTGGGATTGGGAGCGATGATGACGACAAATTTGGAGGCGTAAAAAAGAGGCCGACATCTTCAGAAAAAACCTAGATGGAGCCGACATTGGAGTATTGCTGTGTTTGGGGAGTTTTTAGGAAATTAATGAATTGAATCACCCATTTCATATGCTGTGAGAGCAATTTATTATCAAATTGAACACCTATATGTTGTATATAGAAGAAGTCTTGAAGAAAAGCAAGAAATTGTTCATAGAATTGTGCAATTTAATGGGATTGAATAGGAGGATTTGAAGAAGAAATGGAGAAGAATGAATAAAAAGGAAAAATGGGTTTTTGGCTAAAGTGGTTGTTACAAAGTGGAGTGCCCATTTTCATCAATTGTTTGCTGATATTGCCAAAAACTATCCAATCCGATGAGGTCCATTCCCGAGTACATCCTGAACTTTCCTACTGTCCGGAACCCAAGATGGTGCCCTCAGGTTTGTTCCTCGGGCTACATGAAATAGGAGAAAACTATACCCCCTAGAGTAAAGGCCTTAACCTACAACATTTAACCTATTTAGGACTCTATTCCCATAAGATAAAGCTTGTCCAACTCTTATGAAGTCGAGTCATACTAGATCTCTTTCCTCTTACTACGATTGGACTTTAACACCTTCTACAACTCCAAAAACAACAAAGAATCGAGTAACTTGAAGTTGAGTCGTACTAGATCTCTTTCCTCTTACTATGATTGGACTTTAACACCTTCTACAACTCCAAAAACAACAAAGAATCGAGTTAGTTGATCCTATTAGGAATGTGCTACTTGTCTCTATATATATAGATCTCAATTCATTATTCATGTCCGCTTTTACATAATTTTTAGTTTATAGCATCACATATAAATTCTCTCTCTAACTTAAGCATCAGAGTGGTGATAAGGACAAACTTAGAAGCCTTTTATTTCGGGTACTGGTAGATTCTATTCGTACCCATTCTCAATCCTCAAGTTTGAAAATTCACGGGTACGATTTCTGGTAGCATCATTGGCGCCGTCTGTGAAAAGCGCTACCGAAAGTCGTGGTTAACACACGCTCATGACACCTTTTAGAAAGCTCATTAGTTCCTAATCACCCCATCGCTAAAGATCCTCCGATGCCCCGGGAGGAATCATCGGACTACCCACACCCCCACTAGCAATTGTTGCTCCTAGAGCATTCGAGAAGCTCAGCCACAAGTTGCCATGCTAACTCAGTTGCTAAGTCAAAGAAATCCACATCCAGCGTTAGCACACCAAGGTGGATTTATGGTTGATGCTGGAGCTAGAGCTCCACGCCCAGTTCTTGGTAACGGTGGTATTGGAACCTCGGATTCAGCTTATGACCTCTGGCTCGAGAGCAGTTACTATGGACTCTGCTGAACTTTCTAGTATCATTCAGGATGGGTTGCAGCTAGTATAATTTGGAACACTCAGGGGTTAACCGATTTCACCCCTAACTCTACATTCACTTTAGAGATCATGTCATATCCCTTGCTGGACAGATTCAAGTATCCGCGTATAAAAGAGTATGATGGAACTATCGACCATATCAACCATCTCAATGTATACACCAACGTCATGAATTTGCAAGTTATACCAGATCCAATAATGTACAAAGCTTTCGCAATATTTGACTAATACTGCCATGAATTGGTTCTCTACCCTAGAGCCCAATTCCATTGATATTCTTAGATTTGGCCAATAGGTTCTATGCCTTCTTCTCATGTAATAAACGGATTGGGAAAATAGCTACGTAATAAATCCCTATGTAATTTCATAACAAGGTTTAATAAAGAAAAGCTGCAGATACCCGTCCTACATACTATATCAACTGCCTTCGCTGTCACATATGCCATAAGGTATGAGGCGTTCAAAATATCATTGTTAAAAGCATTAACCGAACTTCTCATCAGAGTGAAAAATACATTAATATGGAAGAGACATTAAATCTGCGGAGGATTGGCCCGAACTCTGAAAGGACCGAGCATAAAAGACAACATGATGCAAATCCCCGACCAGAAACTCCTTGGAATAAATAGAGACAAAAAGTACCATTGACGCCATTCACCTGGTTGAAAACTTCTAGGTGTAACATTCTGATGGAAATCAAAGATATGAAGGAGCTTAAATGGCCTTCAAGAATGCAATCCCCTCCTAATACTAGAAACAGGAGCAAGTATTGTGATTATCATCGAGGGCATACCATGGAGAATTGCAAAGCTTTACAATGGGAGATTGAGGCTCTAATCAAAAGATGATTCCTAAGTGCTTATGTTAGTCAAGACAAATGCCCAAAGAATGATCGTAACAAAGGAAAGGCTCCAGAAGAAAGGGGCACTTGTCAGCCTACAACAGAAACCATTAACATTATCGTCGGGGGTATAGCATCGGGAGTAAACTCAAACAGTGAGCATAAGCAATATGCCTCAACATCAAGGAAAGATCATGATAACATTGAAGACATTTCATTTGGGTTACATGATTTGGAGGGTATATCATCTTCTTATGATGTGCCTTAGTCATAACAGCCAATATAGCTAACTTTGAGATGAAAATGGTCTTAATCGATAATAGAAGTGCAACCAACATTCTCTTTCTTGAAGTCTTCACTGAGATGGAAATTTCGGCCGAACAACTCAAAGTAGTTAAAACTCCTATTCAGAGATTTGGGGATGGAACAATCATCCCAAAAGGAGTCGTCGAGCTTTGTCTCACCTTGTGTTCAAATCAGTGACAGGTGACAGAAATCACATCTTTCCAAGTAGTTCGTGCTTCGATAGCATACAACGTCATTCTTGGGAGACCTTTGACCAATAAAATCAAAGCCATTGTTTCCACTTTTCACCTTGCTATGATGTTCCCTATAAGTAATGGTGTAGGGGTTGTGCAAGGAGATCAGACAGCTGTTAGACAATGATATATCAATAGTATTCGAGGAATAAGCACTAACATCATACATCTTTAACATTGGAGCCAGAGCTCGAGTGGCAAGGAAAACTTTCCTCGGTGGAAGAACAAATAAACTTTGACCTCGAGCACGGTAATAAAGTGATAGGTGGTCGAGATCTTGACGGTACTCTCATGGCCAAGCTTATAAACTGCATGTCTCACAATATTGATGTATTCCCATGGAAGGTTGAGAATATATCTAGGATTGACCAAAGGGTTGTAGTCCATAAGCTTAATATTAGCCCAAGGACTAAGCCAATTAAATAAAGGAAAAGACGATTTGCACCAAAATGTCGAGAGGTCATACAGGAGGAGATCGGTAAACTTATCAGTGCTCAATTTATTTAGAAAGTTCAATAGCCTAATTGGCTTACCAAGGTTGTTCTCGTGAAAAAGGCCAATGGTAAATGGAAAGTTTGTATTGACTTCACAAATTTTAACAAAGCATGCCCTAAGAATAGTTATCATTTATCTCGTATTGACAACCTCTTAGAAAGCATGTCGAGCCATAAATTGTACAGCTTCCTGTTGCATTTTTGGGCTATCATCAGATCCTCATGGCTGAAGAAGATCAGGAAATGACATCTTTCATGGCCGATTCTGCTATAAATTATTACAAGACCATGCTTTTTGGTTTGAAAAATGCAAGGGCAACATATCACAGACTCATCAACAAAGTCTTTGTTAATTTGATTGAGAAAAATATTAAGGCACATTTTGACGAAATGGTAGTCAAGAGCAAACATGTGAACCAACATATTGCTGACCTCGAGGAGATGTTCATCACCCTTCAAAAATATAAGATGAAATTAGACCTAGTAAAGTGTGCCTTTGGGGTAGGTTCGAGAAAATTATCGAGCTTCATGAGCACGCACAGGGAAATTGAGACCAATATAAACAAGACACAAGCCTTGACATCGATGAAATCACCTAAGAGTAAGAAAGATGTATGGGTTGCCGCTTTGAACAGGTTCACGTCTCATGCAACAAATGGATATTTTCCATTTTTCAAAGTTCCACGGTAATCAAAACTTCGAGTGGAATGAGGAATGTCAAGAGCCTTTCCAAGACTTCAAACAAACATTAACAATACAGCTAATTGTCACGAAACTAAAGTCTGAAAATACTTTATTTTATACTTAGCCGTTTCTCATATTGCAGTAAGTCGTGCATTTAACAAAGTTCAACAATAAGTGGTGCATTGGTGATAGAGGTTAACAAAACTCAACAAACAAAGCTCAACAACTCATCCAACTACATAAGCAATGTATTACTCAATGCAAAGACCAAATACACATTGGCCAAACAGCTTGCTCTTGCCTTGGTCATGGTAATATGAAAACCAAGGCAATATTTTCAATCTTATCCGATTGTGGTGCTCACAAATCAATAGCTCAAATACATACTCCAAAAGCCCGATGTATCAGGATGATTGTTAAAGTGGGCAACCAAACTTGGTAAATTTGATATAGAGTTCAAACCCCAACCCTCTATTAAGGCACAAGCCTTGGCTGACTTCATAGTAGAACTCATTATAAAGCCTTGGGGGCCAGGGGATAACCCGACCACTACCTACACGAACATTTGTTAGCTATTAGATGGAGCATCTAACTCCTCAGGCTCAGGTGCAATGGTCATAATTATTAGCCTAGGTAGGCTCATACAAATTCAGCATTGCAATCAGATTTGAATTTAAAGCTACCAACAATGAGGTAGGGTATGAGGCCATCGCCATCGCTCTGGAGTTTGCCTACAACCTTTAACTTAAACATAACAAAATTTTTAGTGACTCACAACTTGTGGGTGGTCAGATTGAAGGTACATTTGAACAAAAAGAGAAGAAGATAAGCTTATATTGCCTAAAATTTTAAGATCTTCAAAGATGATTCAACAGTTGTGAAATTATAAAAATTGCTCGAGCTGACAATTGTAAGGTGATGCCTTCTCTAGACTCCTCTTCATGGGAGTTGAAGGTCTTAATATAACAATCCACATCAGATTTATGATGGAACCAATCATAAGTCAAACACTAGCATCATGGACATTGATCATGAGCCCTCATGGATGGACCGAATAGTTGACTTCATAACTAATGGAAATTTACCAAAGGATCTTTGGGCAACAATAAGCATCCAATCTCAAGCACCAAGGTACTACATGATCAGAGGAGTCCTGTATCACAGAAGCTTCACTCTTCCATACCTCAGGTGCCTTAAAATTTCATAATCATCCAAGCCCTAGCTGAAGTTCACGAAGGAGTACATGGGAATCACCAAGGAGTTTGGACCCTAGCCTTCAACCATCATCCATTCTTCCATCGATGATCTTACCCTCATCCACTGTTCAGCCTCATTTAAACAATGGAGTGTAGATATCCTCGACTCATTTCCTGTGACCAGAGGTCAGTTGAAGTTCGTCGCCATAGCAGTTGAGTATTTTACTAAGTGGGCGGAGGCAGAGCCCTTAGCAACAATTTCATAATCCAAGCTGAGGACATTTATTTTGGAAGCCCATTATTTGCAAGTCCGGGATACCCAAGGTCCTCATAACCGACAATGATAGACAATTTGATAATTCACACTTCAAGAACTTTTGCACCAACTTCGAGATTGACCATCGTTTGACATTAGTTTTACATACTTAGAGAAATAGCTTGGCTGAGGTTACAAACCCAATTATATTGTAGGACCTCCTGATAAGGATCAAGGATGCTAGGGGTACATGGTCTGATGTGCTACCCTCTATACTGAGACATACAGAACATCTCACAAGGCTACGATAGGTGAGACCCCTTTCATGTTAGCATTTGGTGTCGAAGCTACACTTCCAGTTGAAATTAGTCTGCTCAGCCTCAGGAGACTTAAGCCGGAGGTCGAGGACCGCACAATGAAGCACCTTGATCTCCTTGAAGAATTGCGAGAACAACTGCCATAAAGATTGCATCTTATCAAAACAGAACATCGAGATACTTCAACAACAAGGTAAGATCCAGAAGATTTAGAGTTGGAGGCCTATTACTAAGAAGAGGAGAAGCAGCAGATCATACCTTGGCAAGCTTGGGCTTATTTGGGAAGGGCCTTTTAAAGTCATACAGCAAGTCCATAAAGAAGCATATAGCCCAAGAGACACCTCTAGAAGACAACTCCCCAAACCTTGTAATGCTAATAATTTGAAAATGTATTACAAGTAGTTTACCCTACCTTAGCTTAGTAGTTTGTTTTATTCTTTTTATCATATCTGTTTTAGTTGGGCTTGCAAGTCTCGCGTATTTTTACTTTTCAGTTGGTGTGGCTTGCGTGGTCATATTTATTTATTTTTAATCAGGAAAAGTTTATTTTGACTGGTAGTTGTCGAGATCTTATTCCAATAAAGTCTATTCTCTCTACTATAAATGATGCTTAAAGCTTTGCCTTATGCAAGCACTCAACATTGTCCTTAGTAAGCGCCTAAGCCTTGCCCCGTACAAGAAGCTCAAATTATCGCCTTGTGCAAAAGCCTTAAGACTAAACACCGATGCTTTTTCCCGATCTCAAATGCCCGAGGATTTGAATTATTCTCTCATGAAAACAAACATTTCGGGATCAGTGATCGCGTTTATTCATTTTGCAATGGTCGTTTTAAGTACTTTGATTAAATCAGTTCGATTTGATCATGAATGTTTGCTTTAGTAGTTCCAAGTTGCTTGGTGTTCAGTTTTCAAGTTTCTAAAATGGAAAAGCTCGGGTTTCGTCATTAACATCGACCTTCCTAAAGGTCGAGTTTATACTTGACGACTAAAAAATATTATTGAAGCTCGGGTTTCATCATTAACATCAACTCTCTTGGAGGTTGAGATTACACTTCGACGACTAAAAAATATTTTATATTGACCTTCCTGTCCATTGTGTTAGGGAATCATACATGACCGTTCATTAAAAAACAAGCACATTTTTTAGGAATCAGATGTCAGCAAAAAATTAGATTATATGTTTGGGGAAGATAGATGTCAGGGGTATAAAAAAGAGGAAAGTCGAGCTCCAATCTAGGCATTATGGCTTGGGGGCTTGTCAATTACTTCCTCATCCTCGATCTCATTGATATCATCTATGGTCTCCTCGGATATATACAGTTTAAGGACGTCAGCAAACTCGGGGAATAGGTTGTAAATCCTTAGGATAGATGTTAGAGAGCTTGGCTCTAAAGTACGTACGAGCTTGCTTGAAGTCATACATATACGAGCCCAGGGCATACTCACCCTTTGACGTTCCAATCTGCTCAGACTTCTTATTAAAGTCTTCGATTGCATTCACCCGAGCATCTGCAAGTTGGGCTTGAAATTCTTTTGCCTTCTGCTTAAGCTTGGAATTTTCAGCCTCGTCATTGGCAACCCCAACCTCATCTCTGGCCTGCCTCTGAGCTACATTCAACTTGTTAATCTTATGCCTCTGATCTACTTTCAACTGGTTAATCTTCTTCTTTTGAGCAGCACGCTCAGCCTCAAGAGTATCTATCCTATTGCTCTAGCATTCAACTTTCTCTTTCAGCTCGGCCACCTTCTGAAACTTATTGCCATCCCTTTGAGACAAAGCTCGGACTAAGGTCGAAGCCTACAAACCCAAAGGGCGATATATTATTGAAGGTCGAGATTGAAGGTTGGGATGTAAAAATGGATAATGCTGCCAGAAAATCATCAGTTTACCTTCAGCGTCACAAAGCTCGAACACCTTAACACCATCAGTAAAACTGATTTTCTCTCCCTGGCAAAAATCCGCAAATATACGGGATCGTGATCAAGTAATACAATGATGAATAAAATGTCGAATCCACGTAGATTATGTGTTTGGCCGAATTAAAATTAATTGCTACTTTAATCGAATAGCAAACAAGTTGTTGTAATTTTTCTATATTAATCCATAAGTTATCAATTAAACTAGTGAAAGCAAATAAATGTGTATTTCAAATATGTGAGATACATTAAGATGTCAAATCCCCTTGTTATTCCAATTTTAGTGCAAGAATTAAGGTGACAATTTGAAATTATTCATGTTAGTCAATATCTCTAATTTAATTAAAAGTTTTCTTGTTAGCGATGAAATATATTTCACTCATATGACTTTTCTATCTCTCGTTAAAAGATACAAACATGATAAATANATTAATCCATAAGTTATCAATTAAACTAGTGAAAGCAAATAAATGTGTATTTCAAATATGTGAGATACATTAAGATGTCAAATCCCCTTGTTATTCCAATTTTAGTGCAAGAATTAAGGTGACAATTTGAAATTATTCATGTTAGTCAATATCTCTAATTTAATTAAAAGTTTTCTTGTTAGCGATGAAATATATTTCACTCATATGACTTTTCTATCTCTCGTTAAAAGATACAAACATGATAAATATATTAACAAGTGTTAGAATACCTATTGAAACAATATAAAGTAGAGAGGTATATCTCTATACTCTATCAAATATTTTAATATTTATTATATTTTGTTTAAACACTGTTATCTCTCTCGATAATAATAAAATCCATTAAAAATTTAATTGGTGATCAAGAAATTGAGAAAAATGATAAAAATGATAATAAGCATCCACAAATCAAACCAAGTAAAAATTAAAATAACTAATATAACACAACAGGGTTCCATCTCATCTTAGCAATATATAAAACTAGCCTAACATATTGGAATTACAAGATATCATGTTAAATGTACAAAACATCAACCAAAATGAATTCATGAATGAAGAAAGATGAATCTTGATGTTCTTGAATTTATTCAAAGCAGTCTTGATAAATCTTCAATAATTATTTCGCTTCTTTGCCTCATAAATCCCATGTTTAATTTCAAATCGATGGGTTCTTGAACTTCGCCTTTGAAATCTTCTCATAATATATGATTTTGACCCTATTTTATGATGAAAATTGAAAGAATATTGTAGTATGATATGTATATGAGAGGTTTCTATATGTATTCTACCGTTAGGTATTTGTAGGAGTAGAAAATTATTTGAAAATCACATCCAAATTTATTTTTAAAAGAGTTTCAATCGAACAAAGAAAGTTGCTTTCATGTGGATTTTTTTGTTGTTAACGCACAATCGTCAATATGTTAATCATAACACTCTCTTTCGATATCGGATAGAGGCAATTCAAAGTGTATTGAAAATCTAACTCAAAGGGATACAACTTTGGTAGAAATATAAAATTTCCAATTCGAATATTTATTATGCCAAAAATGGGTCTCAATCTTCGACTAAAAATCTTGAATATAACTTGTGCGATTGAAAATTGATTTGTGATGATATTTTAATCATATTATATTCATTTTTTTACGTCTAATTACATCAAATTGTCTACTAAAAATCTTCGAAGTATCGTCTTGTGGTTCTAGTCAACTATTGGATATTTGCATTTTGGTTTTCAAACTTTGGACTTCATTATTTTTCACCAATTTTCACTTCTTTCTTTTAATTCATCATTCAACCATTCAATTTTACCTATATGACATAAAATATAACAACTTAGGATTTATTTTGTTAAAATAACTACCAAATATTGTTATTTTAAGCCCCGAATAAGTGTACAAACGTCGGTATTTCTCAAGCAATGCAGCAACAAGCGTACACTTTGTATGCTTCCCGATCACCGAAGATGATGGAAGAATAACTTCATCCTCGAGATCTACGACCTATGTAAGAACTCGGGGTTCTGAAATTTGAGGTTGTTCCCGTCGACGTTCGTATTGTAATTGTCGGCTTATCAATTCATTGACCTGAGGTCTTCCCGGGACCTCTTACTTCCATTGCAGGGTCCTCTTTCGAGGCCTCTTCATACCTCATTTCTGCCTGGAGCCTTAACTTGGGCTCTTTTGATTTCTGATTGACAAACTGACGAAGATCAGTGGGGTCAAACGTCATCTCTATTCAGAAAAATCACAATTCATTAGCTCGAACATTTGGTCGGGAAAAATAAAAGAACATCAATAACCAATTAATTTTCTACTCTTGATGCCTATCACAATTGCTAGGTCAAGGACATCGTCCCCAAGGAGGTCATTCAAATCATAAGTCAAAGGCATGAGGCCCTTCAACTTCTTCCTATAACTCTCTAGCACTTCAAAACAAACATGCTCCTCATTAAAACTAGTAGTGTCAGTGATAGTCCACCGAGGACTGAAGGGGTTATCGAGATCTTAAGGTGGTGAATTATGTGACACTTTTGTTATATCTATGTCACTTGTTACTTATTTTGTGGTACATTTGTCTAACCTATGTTTTTGTTTAGTTAGACTCGTTTAGTTTGATTTACAAGATTATGTATTCAACAAGTAATGTAGTAAGG
>CAIGRK010339604.1:0-16309 GCA_903798315.1 Fraxinus greggii | reverse complement strand
CACAATTTTGTGCGGATTTTCTTCCTCCTCATCTCCTCCGCGTGCGACAACGGAGGGCTTTGGATCTTAGCCGTAGCCTAGATTCTTGGTTGGGTTGAGTGTGTATAGATTGGCATTTGTTTTGTATTAAGGCGGTCGCCAATAGGCGAGGGCTAGTGGTTTAAGGTGTTCACGCGACAGGCGGGGGCTGGTTGTTTCATTCTGGGGGTCGACAGTGGCCTTCAGCATCGATGGCTTTGGATTATGGTTTGGTAGGATGTTGGGGGTGCGAATGGGTGGGTACGACACATTGACTCCATCTTTTTACTACTCAGTGGGTACTCTAATCATTCTAAAANTTCTTGGTTGGGTTGAGTGTGTATAGATTGGCATTTGTTTTGTATTAAGGCGGTCGCCAATAGGCGAGGGCTAGTGGTTTAAGGTGTTCACGCGACAGGCGGGGGCTGGTTGTTTCATTCTGGGGGTCGACAGTGGCCTTCAGCATCGATGGCTTTGGATTATGGTTTGGTAGGATGTTGGGGGTGCGAATGGGTGGGTACGACACATTGACTCCATCTTTTTACTACTCAGTGGGTACTCTAATCATTCTAAAACCCAAAATTTCTTTTTTGTTCTTTTAGTTTAATTATTATTAATATTTGGGAAAATGTTAATTTTAGAGTTCCAATTTAACCTTTTCAATTCGGGCTGTAAAATTTACAGCCCTCTAAACACTGCATAAGGGGATTTTTTCTTATAATGATCTGATACGGTGTGACCCATGGCCCTACAGGCATCCAATAAATGGGTCCGCATTGTTTTTTTTTCCTCTTATTTCTATTTTAGACTGGAAATTCAAATTTATTATTCAACATTAAGCCCCTTTGATAGAAATTTTTAATATGAGTTAAACTTTATAATTAATTTTAACAAATACAATTCACAACTTTTTCGATTATAAGTTCCTATTTGAGTTACATTAAAATTTTCGTTCTCATTCTTCTACTCATTTTCAACAATATATTATTCAATAAAAATAATATTTTTTATCACATCAATAATTTTTCCTTCTTTTTCAATCACTCATATTTCCTCAAACAACTATTTCAAAATACATTCTTCCAAAATAATGTGACTCAAACATACGCTAAATTTCATTTATTTTTGTCAAAATTTAATAAAAAAATTAATTTCAATTCCGTTGCTAAAATTTAAGGCGTGTTCGATAGAGATTAAAATCGAATTGAAATTGAAAAACTAACTATTATTGTAGATTTTTATTAGACGAATGAAACTCAATAACGACTATATTTTTAATTTTAATTAATTTTTAATTCCTGCCCAACAATCTGTTGTTAAAATATCACTCCATAACACTAAAATATCTCACTTTGTTGTCAGTTCTGACTATAAATCCAAATTCAAGAGAAGAAAAAATATCTACAAAACAGTTCCCATTTTCGATATTTTCGGGATACCATTTTCAATTTGTAGTAATGCTTTGATCGCCTCAACGAATTATATATGTTTCTTGTATAAATCGACAGCTAAACATTTCTGGTTTCCATTTTTCCTGCTTTGAAATATCGTTTCTGCAAGTTTTTTCGGTTCGTAACAGCACATTTCGAAAATCCTTGGGGGTACAAGAATCAGTGGTGCCATGAAATTGGGGTTGAAATCAAGGTCCCAGCGGGTGATTCAGGACAGCTCAATTGTGATGGGGTCTGGAAAACGGGGAAAAAATGATAATTGTTGTATAGATGATGAAATTTTGAGGGAAAATTATTGTTGTTGGTCAAATTTGCCTCCAGAGCTGTTAAGGGAAGTTTTGATTAAATTAGAGGAGTCTGAATCCAAATGGCCCTTGAGAAAAAACGTGGTGGCATTTGCTGGTGTGTGTAAAAGCTGGAGGGAACTCACGATGGAGGTTGTGAGAATTCCCGAGTTTTCTGGGAAATTAACTTTTCCGATATCGGTTAAGCAGGTTGAAATCTCCGATACTTTTCTTTAATTCTTTTGTTGCATAGTTTGAGTTTATGAAGTTATCAGTTACGTTATTTGTTGTGTTCAATTGATTTTCGGGGTTAATATTTGATTTTTTGCGTAAGCGTGGGTTATGAATTGGGATCTTATAACTATTTGCATGTTTGATGGATAAAATATGCAATGATTTTCATATGGAAAGAATTTGATCCCATTTCAAAGATGAAATGCTTCAGAAGTCAGAACTAACAGGTGGGTGACAATATTATGATCGGGGATTTTTCGATAATTTTTAGGCTTTTCTACAGATACTGAAATTTTGGTGTTACTCTGTATAGTTTTCTCTTTAGCTCTTTGGCACAGCACACTGAATCTTTTACTTAATGCTGAAAATGGAGTTAAGAAAGAAGAAGCCAATTTGGTTGGTGCTGTTAATTTTGTGTGAACTTGTTTTATTTTATTGATCTTAATGAATATAAATCTGGTTTACGAATTTATTAGGAGAATGCTATGGGACATGGGGTAAAGAAACAGCGTTGTAACATTTTGGTCTAGTGTTAAACTACACTTTGCTACTTGTAACTTCTTGTATTATTTTTACTTTACGTTGAGGTGTAAAACAGAGAGTCACAGTACGTCATCTAAGACACGGGATCGAGTTGGGATAGGTGCATGTGTGAGAGGGAGAAAGAAAATATAACCTTGACAAATAAGGTCTTCAAAAGCCTTCCAGAAAAAGCAGTGAGATATTCTATCGATCCAGTTTAGGCAGGGAGAAAGAGAATATAACCTTGATAAATACAGTCTTCAAAAGCCTTCCAGGGAGAAAAAAAAAAAAGCAGTGATATTTGCAATGTTGATTGTTGTTTTATTTTTTTTGGTCAGGGTTAATATTTGTTTGTTTTGCTTGAGCATGGATAATGATTGTGGATCTTATGATAATTTGAATGTATGATGGCCTAAAATGTGCACTGATTTTGATATGGAATGAATCTGATCATATTTCAAAGATGAAATGTCAGAGAATTAGATTGGTTCGGTAGTTTATTGATTTTGTAGGATGAAAATCTTGGTATAGGTAGGTGATAATATTGTGATTGAGGGTTTTGTCATGATAATTTTTAGGCCTTTCACCAGATTCTCAAGTTTCGGTGTCCTTGTGTTTTTTTATCTTTAGCTTTTTGCATATCATACTGAATCTTTTACTTAATGCTGAAAAGGAGTTGAGAGAAAGAAGCCATTTTGGTTGGTGCTGTTAATTTAGTGTAAATTTTGTTTTATTTTATTGATCTTAAAGAATATAAATCTTGGTTATGAATTTATTATGATAATTCTCTGAGCATATAATTTTTAAAATTTCTAAAACTCATTCAAGACAGTTTTTGTTAGTTCCAATTCAATTAATATAAAATTAGATGAGCGATCAACCATAAGTGTAAATCTAATGTAAGTTTCCCCTCTTTTCTCTTCAGCATAACCTAGTGAAAACTTAATTCTAAAAAATGAAACCAAAGAATTGAGAGTTTGGAGATAGTGTTACATTTGCTTATATGGTATATGGCCTTAAGATACATTAATTTTGTAGACAAATTTATAAAAGAATTCTTTGGCGTGAATTTCAAATTTCATTGAATCCATTTTAAGTTCTTGCATTGACAGCTTGCTTTTAATTTTGTTTGGAGGAAGATTTATTGCAAACATTAAATCAACTATATATTTTGCATTGGGGTTCTGAATTTCGTGGTCTGTCCTGTTTCCGCAAGAGCATTGAAATTCCTCATGAAGTTGCAAATTTTCGTTACGATTTGTGCCGTTTGTCTTAAATGGGGCATTTTAAACATTCTTTGCCTTGTAGCATTGAATAAGACTCTCATAAACCAAAACTTCAGCATTTGACAAATTTGTTTTCTATTTACATGAATGAGAGAATTGAACAACATCAAAGTTCATTTAATTCGCAATCTCGTTAAATTAATTAGGCTCGTTTCCATAACTGGCCAAATTATATTTGCAAAATACTTCCCTGTGTCATTGCTCTGCTTATTTTATCTGCCCAGAGCAGTTACAACAAATGCATTTTTAGTTAAGATTTCTAGGATCAAGATACAAACTGTTTGTTCTTTACACATTTAAATTTCTTGTATTCTTAAAAACTATTTTCTGCTGTGCAGCCCGGCCCAAGAGAGTCTCTACTTCAGTGTTTTATAAAACGGAACCCGTCCACACAGACATATTATCTTAACCAGAGTTTAACTCGAGGTGTGCATTTGTTATTTCAGTTATATCTCGGACTCTACAAATTTTCAAAGCTAATCTTCCCCCCCGATCCTCTCTCTAGTTTAATTAGAACTTTCATTTGGTTTCTGCTACTCACTCGTACCGAAGTTTCATGTTAGTTGCTAAACTTTATTTTATTCCAAACTATTGACTAAAATCTGTATTTTGTTTCAGTTTTGTCACCTAGTTAAATCTTGTCAGTTTTTGTTATGGAATGTCCGACGTGGGACGACGTGTGAGGTGGCATCAAAATGGAGGCCTTCCATATCGGACACTCCAATACGAAAGCTAAAGGATTTTAACTTAGCTACAAAGTGAAACAAAAAGCAAACTTCATTGACAAATATGGAACAAAATGAAGTTCTGTGACTAATATAAAACTTTGTTGTGAGCTGAGTGAATAACTGTGTTTTTGACCCATTTTCCATTTATATATTGTCTATTACTATGGTATACTTTGCCAGCTATCTTTTTCAAATTATAAATTAGAGCATTTACAGGACGTGACTTGCTTTACTCTGATACTCATTTTTCGGTCCATGGCAGCACTGCATGACAGTGGGAAGTTTCTTCTTGCAGCTCGTAAGTGTAGGCGACCAACCTGCACGGACTACATCATTTCTCTATGTGCTGATGATATGTCTAAGGGAAGTGGCAATTACATAGGAAAACTAAGGTGCCATTTCAACTGTTATTTGTTTAGCACAGTGAAAGTTTATGTTGTTTGAAGGAGATTGATGACAAAAGGTTTTTACTTCACCAGATCAAATTTTCTGGGAACCAAGTTTGTTGTATATGATGCTTTGCCTCCTGCCGGAGCCAAAATCATGAAAAGTAATTCCACTCGAATGGGTAGCACTGCCCAAGTTTCTCCAAGAGTTTCTGCAGGCAACTATCCAGTAGCCCACATATCGTACGAGTTGAATGCGCTCGGAGCCAGGTAAGACATATTTACGCCACGCCGCGATAGATAACATAAAGTCGAAACAAAAAAAGTGCTTTCTTAAACATTCTTAGTCAGGAAAAGAATTAATGAGATCTGTGACAGATCCACAAGGGAGCCAGAGGGGGACAAGTGCCCCCACTGGATTTCTGGGATAAACATATTTATCTGATATTTGTGATGGATGGTAAATGATGCTGAAGAAGATGAGATTGCTGATTGAAGATTTTCAAAATTTGAAGAGGAATTTTGGTTCTAATTCCTCTGAAGGAACTTGAAAGGGGGTGTAGAAAATATTAAATAATGTTTTGATTGTAGAAAATATTAAATAATGTTTTGATTTCTTAGTAAATTGACATATTAATTTTTTATTTGATTTGTGGTATTTTCTTATGCATCACCAATAGGACAAATTTCTAATTCTGATGAAAGTGAACCTATGTTTTCCCTTTCTTAATAACAGAAACTAATTAGGTTTCAAAATTATCTATATTGTTGCTTTTTCTTTGTGATTTTATTGTTAAAAATTGAGTCACCAAATAATCTAAACTTAAAAAGAATATTTTTATGATTCATGTGGAAGCATTTCCTACCTGAGTAATTGCCATATCTGGCATTTTTGTTTGATTTGGTAATATATGGAATTTGTGCAATTAAGATGAAGTTTCATGAAATATCATGTTATTAAAGGGGACTAAATTCCAGAATATATCAATAATTTTATGCAAGACATTTACACCACATGGAGATATATGAATGATACTTTATCACGTTCTTAAACATTCTTCAAAGGGAAAAAAATTAACGTAATTGTACTTTTTGTTAACTTTTGTAGGATTCCCTCGGGAGATATGAATCATGTTTTACCGTGTTTTTTGGTATACGAAACGGATTTCTTAATAATATATCAATAATTCTATGTAACATGCAGGGGCCCAAGAAGAATGCAGTGCGTTATGGATGCAATCCCAGCCTCTGCCATCAAACCTGGAGGTGTGGCCCCCACTCAGATTAATTTCCCAATCAGCAGGGTTGAATCCTTTCCAGTAATTCCATTTTTTCGGACCAAATCAAACGGCTCGGATAAAACTCTGTCTGGACCATTGGATTGCCAAAGAGATGGATCACTTGTTTTGGGTAATAAGGCTCCAACATGGCATGAACATCTCCAATGCTGGTGTTTGAACTTTCATGGACGGGTAACTCTGGCATCGGTTAAAAACTTTCAGCTGGTAGTTTCTCCGGAGAATGGCCAGGCCGGGCCAGAACATGAGAAAGTCATCCTTCAGTTTGGAAAAGTCGGGAAAGATGTGTATACAATGGATTACCGCTATCCATTATCAGCTTTCCAGGCATTCGCCATTTGTCTTAGCAGCTTCGATACCAAAATTGCTTGCGAATGATGTGAATCAGGTACGATTCTGGTTCCTTTTATCCATATACATTGATGCTTGTGTCGTAATTAAACAGATGATGACACTTCTCATGCATTTTCAATATCGCACGACCTTGTATTATAATTATGTTGGTATCATATCTTAATAATCGAGTTGATTCAGTTCACATTCTTAGAAGTTGTATGAATTTAATTGTACTTTGCTAAACAACTAAGGATTCTTTTCTATTTACTGATCTTTTTGTCGTTTGTCCTTTTTTGGACATTGAGCATGTTTGGCTTAGCTTAAGAAAAAATTAAGGTTTTTTTTTTCCCAAGTCCAAGCATATATGAATACAATACTTTTTTGCTACTTCTAATTAACAAGTTTACTTATCTTGGAAGTAACTCTTACGGCTTACCTTATTGAGATAAGTTTACTTATTTCCAAATTTACTTATAGATACTTGTTAAGCTTAGCTAAACATGCTTGATAGTGTTGTTTAAGGTTCATGAATGCATAGGTGATTAACTCTGTTTCGACTTGGTGATTGAACAGTGAATGTGTATGTGCGATTGAAATTCTGGGAAATGATTGGATTATGGAGTGTTGCTAAGAAGTTGAGGTCGTCTCATTTTCTCGTCTGTGTTGAAATCAGCTGTTCATACAGCAGGCAAAATTGGGATATGG
The DNA here is from genome assembly GCA_903798315.1 of Fraxinus greggii. Taxonomy (NCBI): domain Eukaryota; kingdom Viridiplantae; phylum Streptophyta; class Magnoliopsida; order Lamiales; family Oleaceae; genus Fraxinus; species Fraxinus greggii. Next base: position 9,061 of record CAIGRK010339604.1, on the reverse strand, counting down.
AGAACTTGTAAAGCTTGGATTTTGTTGCTTGGCATTTCCCTGTAAATCCTTTCTTGTTCATGTGAATAAAATTTAGGGTTTGTGTACAAATAGCATAATCATTTTATGCTCTTACAAAAATCTTATGTTGTCTCTATGTTCTGGATTTACTGTCAACTTACTTATTTTTACCCACTGTTTGGTACACATTAAAATTTTCGTTTTCATTCTTCTATTCATTTTCAATCACACATTCTTCAATAAAATAATATTTTCCATCACATCAATAACTTTTCATTCTTTTTCAGCCATCAATTCTCCATTAATCTACTATTTTAGAATACATTTTTCTAAAATAATGTGGCTCAAACACATCCTTATTTAGTCAAGCTTAAAAAGCATAGTAATACATGCTTGAAGATTGAAGACTATTTTCAATATTCTCATCAAATATAACAAATATATTAGTTGTAATCCATTACCATTCAATTTAAATATTAAGACGTGAACATATTTGTCGTTCTATATTTCATTATTAAATGCATGTTGATTAAAAATTCAATACCTAAACTGTCAACAATAAATTACGCCAATGATGTTTGAGGTTGACTATATGAATCATTCTTCGCTATTTTGTTTTATTCGAATTGCACTTTAATTTCCATCACTTTCTTCCTCTATTTGTTCCTTGACAAACCCTTTTTTTTTTTACAAGTTACCGTTCAGCAAATATTTTTAAAATCTTACGAAGAGTTGCAAGCAAGAGGAATTTTAAACAAAAATATATAAATAAATTTGAATAAACTCGTTGATATGTCTAATTCAAGTGTTGTCATCGTCATGTTGGTTGATGTTTTCTCCCGTAGTTGAACTCCTGAACATTTGACGATCTCAAATGTTTTGATATCCGTGCATAATATCCTTGGACTATACAAGACTTTATAGAATTAAAGAAGAAAATATATTTCATTTTCATTAATATTCAATACAATACATCAAACCGACGGTCGAGTTTTTTTTTTTTTTAATTGATTTTCCCCAAGTTTTAAGAAATCAGAGAAAATCCCATTTTCGGAATTATTTGTAAGCTCTTAATTAGAGATAAAAATGGATAACATAAGTCTGTTGAATAACACAAAAAGGTTCTACAGATGCACTCTGTAACAAATCTAAGTTACGAATCAAGAAAAAAAAAATATACAGAGAAAGATTTGCGAATGCTCATTATTTTTCACTAGGGTATATCAGTCGGTGCAAGGAAGAAAAAAATAAACATTTACAACACGAGAAAATATTCATATGATCCCAAAAAATAATAAGAACAGGGAATGTGGAAGAAAAGATAAGTTTACCTCTCAAACGTTCAATAATTTCCCGGCTCAGATACAAGATGCGAATTTGCAGAGAGTTTGCTCCTCCCCTCCATATGTTGATCTGGCATAAGTATAGAATTAATGCTATATTATACGATTTCTTTCTCCTTATTCCGACTAGAATCTTTATCTTTCCGAGAATCCTTCTTTGATGGCTTCGACTTTCTTCTAGGAGCACCAACTGCATCGGGTTCCACCAATGGGCCCGACCAAGTTTGCATGGGCTCTTTTGCAGACGACAAATTCATGGAAGTGAACGGGACATCAGGAGGATCAAAGCTCGGGTCAAGGTGATGTGAAGATCCCAAAGGATAAACAAGTCCTCCATCCTGGTGTGGTGGAGGAAATTTTTCACTTTTGCTCTTTGCATTCGCATGTGTAATTAGTCGTCGTCTCTGTTTAAAGGGATAAGCACAAGTTACTCTGGAATTTTATACAAAAAAAACAAAAAACAAAAACAAAACAAAACTACAATTTTCAAACCAAAAAACTTTATAAAAATTATCTATTTTTCTTTCAACTCTTGTGACACTAATACACATTTCTACAAATATATTTCTCATATCTTTCTTCTCGTCTAATCTTTTCTTCTCGTCCAGTGTGACAAAGAAATCCTGTAATTGTACACATATCCTTTACATCCTAAATAATCATGTTTGTCTGAGCACAATAATTTGAATTTTCATGCATTGTATTTTACAACATAGTATTGCTTCTCTTTTTATCCCCAAATTAGATGACAACAGAGGCATAACTTCGAATTGAAATCCTACTCCAACAAGAGCTACGAAGAATCAAATAGAGAAGCTTTCTGTATCACTATATCTAGTAAGACTATCATATAAAATGGCTATCAAACAATCCCACACTCGTGACAAGTGAATAGACGAGAATATATATATTTCTCATAGTACAAAATTAACACAGGAAAAAAAAAAAGAAGAAGAAGAGACAGTGACAGTGACAACCACGGCATGTTGGGAACAAAATCACTTACATATATCACTATTTTTCAACGTGGTTTGAGGCTTAAACCTCATGGCATGCCTCACGTGAGGCTTTCTTAAAGGCTTCGAAGCTTATGCCTTGAATGACATTTGTCAAAGTTTATGCCTCCACTTAATAAGGCTTACGCCTCAGAGTTAAGCCTTCGAATTTCTTATTACGAGCCTCAGCCTTTTGGGTTATTTCAGTAGCCTAGAACCGTGGGAAATTATTGTCTTTTTCCTTTTTATATTTTTCTACCTTCACACGGAATGGGAATGCAAAGGGGAACGGAAAGAAGTAGGCACCATTGTAGGTGGAGAAGGATGACAGAAAGAGGACGACGAGGACAAGCAAATGAATTATGTTGATAACTCTCAAAAATTTCCTATATGGGAGACTTCTTAGTAGCTACATGTAGTGGTAATTTATAATTTTGTCATGTGATTAATGATTTGAAAACTTACTAGTTTTTTTTTTTTTTTTACTGATCTCTATTACGTTTGTTTGTTTACAAATTGGACTTTTGATTTTGTTAATATGTTTTATTATGGATTTTAAAAATGGTTTATTGTTTCTTATCAGCATTTTTTTAAAAATTACTTTTGTAGGTTTGTTTTCAGACTTATGCAGAGAGGTAAAACGATATGCACATGCACATAAAATTCCAAGTCGACACTATACATACATCAATATTTGTTTGCAGCTCAGCATTGGCTCCAGCAGCAGGGATCGCCCTTGCTCGATCACGTGGACGTGTTTTCTTCACACCATCAGCACTGGCTTTACCAGCAACTCTTAACCTACAATCATGAAAGTTGGATAAGGATTTCAGGGGGAATATAACTGCTCTATCAGCCTTCTTGACAGTACAAATAACAGAAAATATGTTCAAACGGATGGAACATTCAAAACCACAAAGAACATTCAAAACCACAAAGTTTACTCATAAATATCCAGTCTGAAAAATTATATCTTAAATTTGCTATGCTAGTATGTTAAATATTTTTTACCAATTATTGAAATTCTTTTACCATGTATAATGGCACAAGCACGCACAATGCGTGCATGTCAACCATGGCATTTGAAATCAAAGTCCTAATTTTATCCGGAAAGAAAAAAAATATGGAGTTACATAAGACTATAGGACTACAGTTATTTGCAAACCTTCTAGCTTCTTCATCCCGACGCTTAGCATCCATCTCCTTGCTTGGTGGATACTTCGGAAGGCTGGAAGGATCGCAAGCATAAGGCATGCTTGTGAAGAACTGCAAGAATGAGCATAACAGATGTAGTGATGACCAAACTTTGAGCAAGTGATAAATAATATCAATCCTTAACAAAATGTCTCGTATCATAGACTTTGAATGGAAAGCGATGAGGTGCTGTGCTCGCTAGGCAGAATAAAAATACACAAATTCATCCAGAAGTGCAAAATAAAAAAGAGAGAGAGGAGAGTGCTCCAAACGATTGTTAACACTAGCAAAATTGACAATGGTCTACAAGGATATAAAATAAAGAAGCCAGTTCCCCTGAATCTATCAAGGAAGAAAGGTTTCCTTTTCCTTTCTCGATTATTTCTTTATTAACTGATCATTTTATTTTAAGTTTTTAACTTATTGTTAAGGGAGGCTGGGCGCTGGGGGGATTAGATGGAGAAGGTCATTAAGGAAATAAACCTATAATTTTCTATAAATACACAAGTACATTAATCTTTAGAAACTCCGTCAGTCGGAGAATAAGAGAGCTTACTTCACTCTTTAGTGCATCCGTAGCAGTTCGACGCTCAGCTGGATCAATTGCGAGGAGAGTATCGATTAATTGAAGTGACGATTGCGGGAAATCTTTAAATGTCTCTGCTATGCATCTTTTATATGCTTGCTGGGGCTTGAATATGGTTGCATGTGGTAGCTTTGACTTTTTCCAATATTCTTCTGAAGGAGAACCACATAGCTTGAAAATCCTGTGCAGCTGTTCCACCTAAGAAATACCGGTACTCGATGATGTTATTGTTACAAGTTCTGTTCACACACACGTATGCTCACTCTGAGCTGAGAATCAATCACTGATGGCTAAAATTACCCACACAATTTAGTAAAAAGATGCATGCAACATAATTATTCGTCTCAGGCTAAACCATTGTACATTTTGCAACCAAATTAGAAGACAATGAATCTCTAGATCACCAAAATACAAAATCTATTCTTTTATTGTCTTTTGATGAGACCAAACCACTCCCCACATGCTTAATGCCACCTGCACTTAATCACAAAGATATTATGGACCCAGAATTATGCTACAAAATAAAAATTGCCAATAAAAATAAGTTAGCAAACTTGAAAGTGTTTAGTTTCTCATCTAACTGGAAGAATACTACGTTTCAGCTCGCTGAGTAGGCAGCAACATTAATTTTAATGACAGTAAAATAATGATATAATTGAAATGCTAGGAAGCACCAAAATGGATATGAGTGTCACACATAACACGATATGGACATTTTGACACAATTTTCAGAAGTACCGACATGACACGTCCACAACACACTAATAATATTATTTTTTGTTCGTTTTTATTTATTATAAAGTTAAGTAAATTTATTTTTCTCAATTTAGCGTGTTGGCGACGTGTCCATCCGTACAAAATCAAAAAATATTTTGAATATGCCGCATTGAGTTCTGGACACATCGGTGTATCTCCCAGCGTGTCGGCAGCAACTTTTTCAACTATACAAAATCAAAAAATAATTTGAACACGACACTTGACTTTTTCGACGTGTCGATGTGACGTGGGTGCTTGACAGCAATGTGTCGGCGACGTATACAACTGTAAGAAATAAAAAATAATTTAGACACGCCACTTGACGTTTCCGACGCTTGTCACACGTGGGCCCTGAGAGGATGTCAGTGCATCCTAGTTGAAATGAAAAGAGAACTTAAGTGATCAAACTGAAACAAAATCAGGTTGAGTCGCAAAAATGAAACTTCATTGAAAGTGTTTTTTAATCAATGCCCAACACTAGAGCATTTCAAGCAAAGATACTACCAGGCTTGATACATCATGATAACTTTCTAGTATAAAGCTTAACAGAATGAAAGGATTGACCAAATTGTAACAAAGTTTAAGTTCAATGATCAACTTGAAGCAAAATGGAGTTTATAAACTAACATGAAATTTCACAAATGTTTAGGGACCACCAATGTATTTAATCCGAAGTTTAATAAATAACAGTACATAGAGTACGAAGTTCATCTCCATTAACATGTAGTGTCATTTATCCTCGAAAGAAACTGATCTTTAGACAAATCTAGACATCAAAAAAATTCTGGCTAGAATCTGAAGTTCAAACTGACATTCTACCGAGAGCTTAAGTGCATGAATAAAGATGAAAAAGAAGTTCAGCAACCAGCAAATATGGTGAACATAACATTGTAAACTGCAGTATTAGATAACAAGATTAAGAAATCATTAGGGTTTACATTAAAGAACTGAAATATATACCTCCGTTCGCCCAGTCATAATTGGCTTCCTAGCAAATAGCTCTGCTAAAATGCACCCAGCACTCCACAAATCCACACCTACACCATAGTCAGTGGCCCCAAGGAGCAGCTCTGGCGGCCTATACCATAAAGTAACCACCCGACTAGTCATGGGCTGCTTATTGTTAGGGTCAAATGTTGAAGCCAACCCAAAATCAGCAATCTTAAGAACTCCTCCACTATCAATGAGGAGATTCGACCCCTTAATATCACGATGTAACACATGGCGGTTGTGGCAGTGTTCAAGACCAGACAATAGCTGATGCATGAAACATTTGACCTGTAATATTCAAGAAAAATGTCAATATAAGAAAACAACTCCAAATTCTTCAAGTAGCTTTGGGAATTAGAAAAAAAATTTAAAAAGGCAAAAGGACCTGAGGCTCTGTGAACTTGATTCCGGGGCTAGAAGCAAGGCCAGCCAAATCATGGTCCATATAATCAAACACAAGGTACAAACTACATGACATCCTTGATGTCACTAATCCTTGCAATTTGACAACATTTGGATGATCCAAGCGCCGCAAGATCAATATCTCCCTAGCCATAAATCTCACACTCTCGGGCTCCAAATTATCGAATCTAACCTTCTTCAAGGCAACAATCTTCCCCGTTATAGCGTCTCTAGCTTTATACACATTACTATAAGTCCCTTGCCCAATCTAATCACAATTGCCCCAAAAGAACATAAAAAACAACAAATAAGATATGAATCCACGAAAGAGAGAAAAATTGGAAACAAAAATAGAAACACTCGCCTTGTCAATTTTTTCGAATGTATCTGCCCGACGGGGGGTCCAGCCATTGATTGCTTCTCCAGCTACCGCAGACAGCCAAGCTGGCCATCCTGCAGCCACTTGCTCGCCATGGATGTTCTTAGGAGGATTACTCAGCTTCGGATTCGGCTTAGACCTTCTCCTCTCGCCTCCTCGAGGCCGTGCAGTCCCATCCTTCTGCTCCTCCTTCTGAACCCCACCATTCTGAACTCCACTAGCTCCGCTCCCGTCCGCCTTACTTTCCAAAACAACTACTTTCTCTCTCCTCGCTGATGGCACGGCCAAACCTCTCTCCTCTCTCTTTTCCCTCCCTTTCCCAGCTACAAACTCGCCGCTAGGAGGCCCAGATGATGCGATCTCTCTCCCAAAAACACACCCCATCTCTCAAAACACAAAACTTCATTTGTTACAGCATAACATACTATTTCTCCTCATTCAAAACCCATCAATATATCACTAATCAGAAAAGTAAACAAACAAATCCGCGTGCAAAGAACAAAAAAAATCAAACGTCCAAATCAAATCGACCAAATGGGCTTTGATTAATCCAACAGGTATCCAGAAATACAGGAAGAAATTCAACGCTAATACACAAATAAACCTATTCAGCGAAATAAAAATAAAAAAGCTAAAAGGGTTGTGATTGGTAAAGCAAATACACTAAATAAACAGTATTTTTAATTATGGGTTTAACTAACAGGGCAAAAATAATGTGGTTTAATGGAAGAACCCTAGCTTTAATGCCCAAGAAAGTAGCAGCAACAATGATTCAATAAAAGCCCACAATTTATGGCTGTTAAAATTTAGCTAATAACTATGATATAACAAATGAATTGAATACAGTAATATATATTGATTAGCTTTATTCCACCTTTTCTTTCTTCTTTTCCTTTTTTGGATTGAAATTCAGAGATTAAAATCCCAAAACTGATTTTCACATGTCACTGTAAAAAAATAAAAATCTCAGTTAGATCAAATAGATCTGTAAGTTTGAGTATCTGTGTGTGCACCACTGTAGTTGGTCTTCTCTCTCTATAGATAGAGACAAAACTACTGTCAATTTATGATTTTCGGTAAAAATGAAAAATAATTGTATTTTTTTTTCTCATCCCTTACCTCTTTTACCCTTCTTAGCTTTTTGCTTTTCTAATTGTTTTATTGTTTCGTATTTGCAGTCGAAGGACAAAACTTCGTGACATTTACATACGATTCCTTAAATTAATTTTATTACTTTTTACCTAATCCAAAACACACAATCAGACAAAATAACAATGCCAATAATACACTTCTAAACAAATATAGGAGTATCTTAGTATTGGACAACTCAAAAACAGACATAGGGTGGGGGTCCAATCTTGGGGAATCCATATTATGAAATTGTGTACACTCCCTAAACTTAGGTATAAATATTTTTATCGATTTCAATTAGCCATTGATGTTAAGAATCGTGTAACTATTTCTTCAACTATGTGAACTTATTCAGAAAGATCGCAAAATAAGATTCAATTTGTGAAGTTCGTTACTGAATATAGGCGGGGTGATTGTTGATTTAGTTTCGATAATCAAATTAGCATTCCTATGTTAGATTTAGTGTGTTTAAACACTTTTGCAAGAAACAACTATAAGTTTGATAGTGAAAATCGTGATCCCTATTCTCGTGCTTTGAAATAAAATAATTTAAGATCGAATCATTACGGATTGTTATCTGTGCACGTTTTTTTTTCCTTTTTATACCCAAGCTTGAAGTTTTTCAAGAATTGAAAATATGGACATAGGCGTATTGAGACTAATGCATTTGTTTGTCCCATCGCCTCTAGACTTGAAGTAAACACCGTGTTGAGATCGTGTACATCGAATCTCTTCAAACTAAACATTCATCTTTACATATTGATTTATGAATTTCATATTATAGTACTAAAGAAACTTTAAATTATTAGTTCTAAAGAAGTTAAAATATTGTGAAAAAAAAAAAGCCTTTTTAATAAACGATTTATGAAAAAAAAAAAAATTTACTCGACATTTCAAATTTAGAAGGTTCACGACGAGTCTAGCTCAATGAACATCACGCTTTTTCTTGAAAAACACCCTTTAATTATTAATTTACTAGGTAGAATCGTAGCTTCTCGTTCATCTCATATTGAGCATTTTCTTGATTCTATAGAAAGAAAAATTGAGCATTTCAATGTCTTCTAGTAAAAGATTTTTTATTTTATTTTAATTGTGTGTGGGATTGATGCTTGCTTGACAGCCACTCTTTTGAGTTTTGGACCAAATTCTTAATAGTATCAAAATCAAACATATATTGAGATGTGCTGCCAAATTCCTAGATATTGAGATCTCTGCATATATGAGATTTTCTTGTAAAATATATATTTATCCAGAATATTAAGTAACTAAAATAATTTAATATAGT
>CAIGRK010339593.1:0-11905 GCA_903798315.1 Fraxinus greggii | reverse complement strand
CTCGTGTACGACCTTCAGGAGTCAACCAAAAGCATTAATGAGTTAAGATTAGCCAATGAGAACTTAGAACCAAGGTTAAAACCTTGACAAGCGACCTTGAGAAATCCAATGCTCAACTATATTTCTTCTATAGTGGATCTCAGGAATTGGACAGTTTTTTGGGGTTGAACAAGCCTACTTGGAACATGGGAGGTCTAGGATATAAGCAGACAAATCATAATGAGCTAGTACTTCCAAAACCATTTGTGTCCCTACCACCAACCAACTTATATATATTCCTAATCCTACACTTAACAACAAGGGTATCGTAGGACAGATGGCTACTAGAAAGCACAGGACCTACCGGCCTAGGAATGGATATCAATGACTACATAACTTTGGACCCAGGTTTATCCCCACTTGTTTCAATTGTGGTGATTAGGGACATATAAGGCTTACGTGTCATAAATTCTTATGTGTCGTAAATTTTTGAATAGAAGTATAAATCGGAATATCACTAGAGATAGAAATTAAGCTTTGGATGGCCGACTTCCTTCTAATCAAGTGAGTCATTTGATCAAGCTAATTACACAGTTGACTCGAAATAAATCTTTCACTGACAAGTTTAGGTTAAAGAGAGTGATATGAAAATTTTTGAAATCGTTCACAGTGTTCTTAAAGGTAAGGACATTTGTATACTAACTGATCAGGTGTTTTTTATGCATGCTTATTGATGGTACCAAAAATCATACATGTTGATTTCCAAGCTTGATGACTGAGAATGAGAACAAGCGAGATATTTCGATACCTGAAACAAAGGCTTCGACATGCGTCCTCGTCGCCCCTCTGATACTTAAGTCAGAGAGATAATTTATGTAAGAAGATATATACCGAAAATTATGTAAAAAAGTACCTAGATAATGAATTGAAGTGCTGTATTTGTAGAGGTATGTAGTACATTCCTGATAGGAATATGCAGTTGAAATCCCTAGGTGTTCTACCATGCTTAGAAGTTGGAACTTGATTGGTATTGTACCATCAATGTGTTTGGATGAAGATAAAACTCCAGTAATAGAATCCTTTCAGGAAGATGTAGCATGTTTATAGCAGGACTCAAACCCCTTAGAATTGGATAAGCATTATCTTACAGGAGATTCCTACTTGGTCGAAGTTTGCTAGGTTCAAGATTAAGACACAACTTTGAGGAGGTCCTAATATAACGGGAATGATGTTCCCGAGGAGATATCCTGACGAAATCTATGTGATGAGGAGGTTTCCTTATGTGCCCGAGGATGAAAGTGCGAAAATCGACGGGATGGTCAGCATTAATCCTCGGGTTAACATGGTTGGGGTCATGCCTATATTGGGATCATCAGTGGCCCCAGTGCATCCATGCCAGAGGTTCATGCTCGAGATTCTAGGATGTGATTCACATTGCAACATCAGGAACGAGCAACATTGGAGAGAGGTTGGACAAAAACATGACCAGCCTCGATATGATCATCCTTTAATCAGGCGTGATCAGCCTTTCGTGAGGCATGATCAGCCTTTGGAGATGGGCATGATCAGCCTCTGATCAGGCATGATTAACATTTAGTTATGCATGATCAGCCTTTGATCAGGCATGATCATCCTTTGGTTAGGCATGATCAGCCTATAGATAAGAATGCTCAGTTCGAGGAGGAGCTTCAAGAATGGAAAGTTGCCACATGGCCTCGATCTTTGAGCTAAAGATTGCCTTCATTGGATGGTAGCAACGTGTCATAAGATAGACGGCCAGGAGCAGGAGACTTTTTAACTTCTTCAAACTAACTTCTTCAAACTCCTATAAATATCCCCTACCCTACACCATTTGTCACTTTACACTCCCACAACACTCCTCGAACCACCTCTGGTTTAGAATTAAGGTAAGAGCTCGTGACTTCTAGATAATTTAAGTTACTAAGTTTTTATTCCTTAGAGATGTCTAGTGGGGATTCTGCGGGGTCGAGTTCCACACCCGACGATGTAGGATACTCCATAGTACCGATGGACATCCCATTAGATAGTAGGCCAATCATTAATTTCCCCGACCTCCCATTTAGGTATAAAGAATACAAGGTCGTCAAGATCACAAGAGAGTACAGCTTGATACTTTCGTGCTATATCAGAGCCCTAGGACCCAAGGATAAGGTTACAAGTGCACAAGAATGGGAGTTTACTATTTGTAGAGACACTTTTAAGGACGGGATGAGGTGGCCCCTTCACCCTTTCTTCATCGAGTTACTGGTCGTGCACAATATGTGCCTCGGCCAATTTGTAGCTAACGGGTGGAGGATGATAACTTATTTTTCATAACGTGCCGGGCTCTCTCAATAAGCCTGATGCTCAACCTTTTAAGAATGTTCTTCAAACTTAAATTTCTTCCGAGCTTCAAGTGTTTTGGAAGGATAAGGTGGAAGGTGGGAACAATATCTTTGATCTTGTTGAGCAATGGCCTTTCCAGGATGGTGTTGTAAGCTAATGAAGCACGAACTACCTGGAATGATGTAATTTTCGTCACTTGCTTCTAATTCGATCCCAAGGTAAGGAGAAGACTAACCACTCACTCCGTGATGATCGTACCGCCTCCAAATCCTTGAAGTAGGGTTTTAACTGCTTTGAGTTGTTCGGCCGAAATCCCCATCCTAGAGTATGCTTCATGAGAAAGTATGTTGGATGCGCTTCCATTGTCAACCAGAATCATCTTCACCTTAAAATTAGCTATGATGGCTGATATGACCAAAGTATCATTGTGAGGATATGACAAGCCTTCTAAATTATGTGACCCAAATGCGATGTCTTCCAGGTTATGATCAATTTTCCTTGAAGTTGGGGTGTATTGCCTAGCATACTGCTTATGCCCATTGTTCTAGTTTTCTCCTGCTGTTATACCTCCAAAAATAATTTTAATGGTTTCTGCTATGGGCTTGTTATTCCCTCATCCTTCGGGACCTTTTCCCTTGTCACAATCATTCCTTTGGTGCTTGTCATGATTGACGTATGAACTTAGAAATCCCTTTTTTATTAGAGCCTCAATATCTCGTTGTAGGGTTTTGTAGTTATCCATTGTGTGCGCATAATCCTGATGAGAATCACAATACGTGTTCCTATCTCGAGTATTAGGAGGAGATTTCATCATTGAAGACCAGTTAAGCTCCTGTATATCCTTGATCTCCATCAAAATGTTAGACCTATAAGTGTTCAGTGGGGTGAATGAAGTCGGTTGTGTCTCATGTCTCTGCTTGCTCCTGTGAGCTTCCAGACGAGGATTAGAATCTTATTGTCATTTTGTTCAGGTTTTTCCAAGGTTGGACGAGGATTTCTCCACGGGTTCAATGTTCCCTCCATATTAATATATTTTTCAGCTCAGGTGAGGAGCTCAATCACCGACTTTGATGGAGTTTTTGATAGAGACATTTTGAAGGCCTCGCATCTTATCGCATAAGTAAGGGTGAAGATTGCTGCTATTATGTGAAGGGTAGGTATCTGCCTTTCTCTATTAAATCTTGTAGTGAAGTTATGCAGGGTTTTGTTCGATCCTTGACAAAGCTGCATGAAGGAAGCGGTTGTTTTCTTGATGCTTTTGCTACTGGTAAAGAAGATAGAAATCTTGTCGGCCAAATCAGAGAATCAAGTGATGGAATTGGGCTCTAGGGCAGAGAAATAATCCCTAGAAGTGTTAGTTAAAGTTTATGAAAAAGCTTTACACATCACAAGATCTGGTACCACGTGCAAATTCATGACGTCCGTATATACATTGATGTGATTGATGGGGTGATGGTCCAATCGTAATCCTTCATGCAGGGGAGTTTGAACCTGTCTGGAAGAGGATAGGAAAGCACTTTCGGTGTGAAAGGAGTGTTAGGGGTAAATCATGTCGTCACCTATGTATTCTGTTGTAGTACAACAGTTATCTCATCCTGTATGAGCCGGGGCGAGTTCGCTTGAGTCCATAGTAACCAACCTCGAGATCGAAGCCACTGGAGGGATGCTCGAGGCCCCAGATCCACCATTGTCATGGGCATCATGGGTATCCCGAGCTCAACCAACGGCTATGAATCCTCCTGGTTGTCCTTTATTGGGGTTGAGTTAGTGCCCATGCTGAATGAGGATGTCTCTGGCTTAACAATTGAGTCCGTTTTGCAACTTGTTGACGAAGTTCTTAGAAGGCATTCGAGGTAACCACTTGTAGTTGGGGAGCTGGTATTGCTGACGATTCTTCTTTATGAGTTGGGGGCTCCGTAATAGGAGATGGGTCCAGTACAGATGAGCTTGCTGAAGGAAGACTCAAACGTGTGTTGACCATGGCTTTTGGTAGTGATTCCCACAGACGGTGCCAATGATGCTACCAAAAGTCATACCTGTTGATTTTCGAGCAAGATGATTGATAATGAGCACGAGCGAGATCTTTTGATACCTGAAACATAAGGGTCAAGGTATATTCTCGTCGCCCTTCCGATGTTTAAGTCAAAGAGAGAATTTATGTAAGAAGATATATGCTGAAAATTAAGTAAAAACCTACCTAGATAATGAATTGAAGTGCTATATTTATAGAGGTAGGTAGTACATTCCTAATAGGAATATGTTGTTGAAATCCCTAGGTGTTCTACCATGCTTAGAAGTTGGAGCTTGATTAGTATTGTACCATCAATGTGTTTGGATGGAGATAAAACTCAAGTGGTAGAATCCTTTCAGGAAGAGATAGCATATTTATAGCAGAACTCAAACTTCTTAGAATTGGATAAGCCTTATCTATAGGAGAGTCCTACTAGGTTGGAGTTTGCTAGGTTCGAGATTAAGATACGACCTCGAAGAGGTCCCAAGCTATTGGGAATGATATTCTCGAGGAGATATCCCGACGAAATCTTTGTGATTGAAGAGGTTCCCTTATGTGGTCAAGGTACTATGCCCAAGGATGTAAGCGTAGTTTTATTTTTTTTAAAAAGTAATTGAAATTTTTTTTAAAAAGGTGATTTTTTTACACTACAACATGATATATGATTTACTTGAATGATTGTTAGTGACCAAATATGAGTTCAATTGATGCGTTGTAACATATTTTCCATTACTTTGATTAGCTTTATGTGGAGTACTTAGTATATGTTTCTTCATGTACTATATGCATTGCATATACTATGATCTGATCGCGTGTGTGAGAGTTTGGATGGCCGTCATTTGTTGGTAAGGTGATCTTGAATATGGATTGACCTTAATTTAGTAGACCTAAACTCTAGTATATCCCCTTAAAAAATGATTCATCTTATACTCTTTTTTAGAGCTTAATTGACTCAAGCAATTAAGTTTGAGGGGGTTTCTCATAACCTGATACCCTATGGTCAACTGATTTGGAGTCATCGAACCAAAACTTGTTACAATGGTCATTTTAGTCACTTAATGAAGAAGAGTCTGCACATAAGACGTGAAAAATGCAAAGAACAATGATGAGTTTAAAAAGAAAAATAGAAATTGAGTGAAAATGTATATATACTCAAAGTTAAAGGGAAAAAAGAAAAATATACATGAAAAATGAGCTTCATTTATAGGTCCTAATATATATTATTGGTTTGACTTTCATTAGTAGGGAAATAAATTTACTTAACAATGATGTTTACGATGTCCTTTCTTATAAACTTAATGTTTGGAGTCTTATTCACATGAATTAGTGGCACTTTACATGCATGAGTTTACTGATCATTCATTATGGATGTGCATGATATCAGCTATAGCTTTGAGTTATTATATATTGTCTATATGGACCCCTTCTTCATTTATGACAAAAATAAGGAGAGATGATGGCATTATAGTCTAATTTAACGGCATTTTAGGGAGAGTTTGCAACAAAGGGGAGATGATAGTTTTTCATGATAGTATTGGATATCGAGTTAGCTTTTTTGAGTTTTTGATTTTTTTTAATATTAATGTTGTTTCAGTTGGTGTTTTGATTAACAATAGTATTCCTTCTCAATCTAGCTAGCATATTTGTGATAATGTATTTCAATTGTTATATTTTCTGTTTCACGTGCTTTTACACTTGATATTTGAGTTGTTGATTTCAGAAAATAGGTTTAACAAAGAATGCAGAGACAGATACTCAAATCCCAAACTATTTTAAGTTTTTGAAAGAGATGTAAACTAAGAAGAGGAAGTTGCCTAAACATGAAACAATGACATTATCTGAAGAATGCATTACAATTATACAGCATAGGATCCTTCCCAAATTGAATGATCCAATGAGTTTCACTTCACCTTGCTCTATAGAAAATTGACATAATATTAATGTTTTAAATGATTCGGGAGCAAGTATTAATCCAATTCCTCTACCTCTTTACAGGAGCATAGGATTGGGATATCCAAAGACAGCCTCTATAATCCTATAGTTATTTGACAGATCACTAAAGCACCTATATGGAATAGTAGAAGACATGCTCATCAATGCTGGGGAATTTATCTTTCCAGCTGACTTCATTATTCTTGATATAGAAGAGGCATATTAGACAGCAATTATCTTGGGAAGGCCATTTCTATCAACAATTCATGCCTTACTAGATTTTGAAACAAATAAGATAGTCTTGAGAGAGGAGGATAAGCAGCAGAGCTTCACTATAGATCCTNGGTATCCTTACAATTGGCCGATCGTTCAATCAAATATCATCGGGGTGTTGTTGATGATGTGTTAGTGAAAGTTGACAAGTTCATCTTTCCAGCTGACTTCATTATTCTTGATATAGAAGAGGCATATTAGACAGCAATTATCTTGGGAAGGCCATTTCTATCAACAATTCATGCCTTACTAGATTTTGAAACAAATAAGATAGTCTTGAGAGAGGAGGATAAGCAGCAGAGCTTCACTATAGATCCTCCAGTCAGGCAGCCGTCCTACTTTAAGGATTGCCAAAGAGTAGACCATGGGGTAGGACACAAGAACAGGAAGGATGAATGTGGAATTGTTGGGTGGGACAACAATGGAAATCTGGTTGTTTAGAGGCTCGAAGGTAAACAACAGAAGAACAACCAGTGTATCTGATGCGAGGCTCAGAATTTTCTTTTCAAGCAACCTTAAGTAGCCAAAAACAACAAATTCAAGCTAAGAACTATTAACAAAGCACTTATTAGGCGACAAGCCAATTTCTTCCCTTTTACTTATTATGCCTTCTAGATATGGGATAATTTAGTTAATTTATAGCCCCTGTCTTGGAGACCTTTTTTTCCCATTCACAACGAAATTATGACGGTTATATAATGCATATGTTAGACATGGGCAGCCGTAATTATGGACCATTTTAACGTAGAATGACCTTTTTGCCCCTTAACATTTAATTCATTTAACTTTAGAGAAGGACGTTTTGGTATTTCACTTTCAGATAGTCAAAAATTTCGGCCAAAATGGGACCCATGACCATTGTACAACGGTCAAATAATTGCTAAAAATTTCTCAAAAGCTCTCCCAGACAGCCTCATAGTTTTAATTAGGGTGTCATCATCCATATCTCGTTTCCCCTTAGGTCCTTGAGTTATTGGTTGGTTTATTAAATGTTTCAGGTTATTTTATTCTTAATATTTAATTTACCGCATTGTACAAGAACATGACATCACAGAACACTCAAACCAACATTGACCAATGGGACAAGTAGATCAAGAGGACAAGCTAACTACATGATTTCACGTCATTACAACCACCACCCCCGACTACATCCGGGAGTGTTTTCTTCCTTTTCTTTCCCACTCCTTTATATGCTTGCTTAGACTTTAAGATATTGAGGACAATATCTACTTTAAGTTGGGGGACATTGACCTTTCGTTTGTGTGCTTTTTGTATGTTTATTGCTTTATACATGATAAAAAAAAATTTAATTGACGTATGTGAAATTTGATATTTAAAGCGCACATGAATTGAGTTAGGCATTGTGGTTGTATAAGTTTAATTCATATTCGATAGGGTGAAATAGTGGACCTTAGATCCTAAATCCAAACCACTAAATTATACATCTTTAGACCAAATTTAGCATAGTTTGAGGAGATTTCACTGTTGTAGAAAGATATTGAGACAAATAGGGATTTCACGTGTGAAAAATCTTGTGCGGATAGCCTGAAATCAATAGGATAAAATTGGACGAAAGCCCTAAGTTAGCGGTTTGTTATTTTGAATGGCTGTTTAATGGGAAGTATTGCACTAATCAAGGTAAAAAAATGAAAAAAAATAAAATTATTAGAAATTTCGCTTTGTAACCTTTATGATTCAAATTATTAAGCATGTAAGGGTGTCGAAAACCTGTTGTTCTAAAGTCAACTGACTTGGAAGTCATCAATCAAAAGCTAGCTACATGAGTTATTTAGAAAGTTTAAATGAGATAATGCTGCAAATAAATAAAAACTGGAAAAAAAAATATAAAAGCAAAAAAAGCAAATGCATGAAACAGAAGATGCATCAATTGCCTTGAGTATGCCCCAAAACACTTGTTGAAGAAAACTTAACTTTTAATAAGAGATTATTAGTCTAGTTGGGTCCTAAAGACTGAAGTAATCAAATTAACATATGAATACTTGTTTGTTGAGATATCAAGCATGTAAGGATGCTGAAAACCTGTTGCCCTAAAGTCAACTGACTTGGGAGTCATCGGTCAAAAACTAGCTACATGGGTCATCTAGAACGCTTAAATGAGATAATGCCGCAAATAAATAAAAACAGAAAAAATAAATAGAAATTCAGAAAAAATAGGTGCATGAAATAGAAGAAGCACCAATTGCCTTGATTATGCCCCCAAACATTTTTTTAAATAAACTTGACTTTTGATCAATGATTATTAGCCTAGTTGAGTCTTGGAAACTGCAGCAATTAATTGGAGAATCCTTGTTTGTTGAGATATTGACTGATAATTTGCGAAATTAATTTAAACTAGAGAGGTAAGATGATTAGAATGATTCAACCTTATATGACATACTGAAAAAGAGTGAAAAGAATGAGTTTAGAGATGTATGAATCTCAAAAGTGATGATAGGACATATGACCATTAAGGGTTGGGAATGAAACTACTTATGAATTTACGATGTTATACTTAATTCTTCACACATGCACAGACACACGCACACATCAGTGTTACTTTGAAAAAGTGGATATTGATTTTTGTAATGTAATCTGGAAGCTATTTGCAGATTTAATATCATGATTCAAATCCTGAGATAAAAAGTCGGTCTATCTAGCTAAATCTTTTTGCATGATTGTGTGTTTTTCTAAAGTTGGGTTATAGTTTTGTTTGAAGACAAACAAAGATTCAAAATTGGAGGTTTGATAAGTATATTTTCTACAATTATTCGCGATCTTAAATTATAGCATTTTAATGTTTTTTTGACAAAATGTTGCCTAATTTGTGTTAGGTTGTGTTTCATAGGTAAAACTCGATTATTGCATAAAGAATTGGAAGAAAGAATAGAAAAATGACAAAATTCAAATTATGGGGACTAAAGTGCAACATTCCAATAGTTGTGTTGAATTGCAAGACGGCGATCAATGAATGCCATGGGTCAATTAGAGATAAAGAAAAGTTAACGTGATGAAAAAATTGTCGAAAATGATCAAAATACACACTTGAAAAAGGTCATGACCAATATGCAATTTAATACCAAAATGGCAATACCATGTGTACGCATAGGCATCCAGGCCATGTGTACAATCAAATCTTATTTGGGTTAACTAAGGCTAAATTGAATGAACTATGTGTACACTCAAGTTGAACCATGTGTACGCATAGTTTATACTCGAATGAAATTTTTTCTTTCCTCATTTTGTTCCACCTTATTTTTGATATGCAATATTTTAACACTCTATATATGACTTGACACGTCCACAACGTCTCCAACCTCCCTTAGACCTAAAAGTCACATATTCTACATATTTTGGATGCAAAGAATGAGGCTAAGCATCAAGATCAAGGCGAATTATACAAGATTATTGAAGAATATTTATCCATTTTCAAGATTCAAGTCAAGAAATAGGATTTTTCCACTTCCTTCATTATTTCTTCTTTTTTGGCGATGTTTTTCCCAAATTTCTTGTATAATTTAATTATTAGAATGTTAGGCTAGTTTTTTATTGTATTGGATGGATGATGAACCCTATTGCATATTTTTTATCAATTTAAGACTAGTAATTTAGTTATTTATTGATTGATTTTGCATATTCATTTCATTATTTAATTGATTGGCCACAAATTGAATAATTAGTTGCTTATTATAGGATTGTAAAGCTCACAATAAGTTTAGAACACAACAAAATTAACATATAGAATTAGAAATAATCTTTATCAGAAATCAAATAGATAATCTACAATAGAACTTAAATTGTCTTGGAAAAGAGAATTAAATACACTAGGTTTATTGATTGTCACTAAAGCATGAAATTGATTAGATTACGAATTAAGAATTGAAATAAATAATAATAGGGAAATTCGAAATCCAATACAATCAGTCAAATATTTGACAAAACAATTTTTATTGCTTTATTAGTTTATAATTAGTATAAATAATAACATAATAACCTTTTTTGTGCCACGAACATCAAATTTAATAGTAACTAGTGAACTAGGATTAAACATTACTTCTCGTGGGACGATAACTCATAGCTCACTTTATATGTTACTTGTCAACGATCTCGTATGCTTACGAATTTTGTCCGAACACGTGTCATATGAATTCATTGGTAGATAAACTTAATATGAACCTCAATATTTGAATTAAGTTTAAAATTGACCACGCATTTATAGAAACGTCTCTAGTGCTTAACATAATTTAAGCAAAATTGACCAATGCATTTATATGAACTTCAGTGCTTAACATAATATAAGCAAAATTGACCAATGCATTTATATGAAACGTCTTCAGTGCTTAACATAATATAAGCACCAATGCATTCATACATATAAGAATGATCGAATGAGCACCAATGAACATATTATGTTAAGCATCGATAACGTGTCATATAAATTCATTGGTGAATAAACTTGTGTTGAGCCTCGACATTTTAATTAAGTTTAAAATTGACCAATGCATTTATATGAAATGTCATCGGTGCTTAACATAATATGAGCACCAGTGTTTAGGAGATCATTCATGTATATTTCCTATGAGTATCGGTGCTCATCTTATGCTAAAAATCGATGACGTGTCATATAATTTCATTGGAGAATAAACTTATGGTGAGTCTCGACATTTAAATTAATTTTTAATCTACCAATGAATTTATATGAAATGACATCGGTGCTTAACATTATATGAGCACTGGTGGTTAGGAAATTATTTTTGTACATATGAATGATTTAATGAGCACTGGCGCTCATCTTATATTAACCACTAGTGACATGTCTTATAAATTCATTGGTAGATAAACTTATGGTGGATCTAAACATTTGAATTAAGTTTAAAAATCTACCAATGGATTTATATGATACGTCACTGTTGCTTAATATATTATGTACACCGGTGCTTAGGAGATCATTCTTATATATATGATGATTTAATGAGCACCGATGCTAATCGTATGTTAAGCATCGGTGACTTGATATGTAAATTTATTGGTGGATAAATTTATGGTGGGCTACAAAATTTGAATTAAATTTAAAATCTATCATTGAATTTATATGACACGCCGTTCGTGCAAAATATAATATGAGCACGGGTGCTTAGGAGATTATTTCTATATATATGAATGATCTAATAGGCACCGGTACTCATATAATGTTTAGTACTGATGACATCTCATATAAATTCATTAGTGGATAAACTTATGGTGAGTCTCAACACTTGAATTATTTTTAAAATTCACCAATGGATGTATATGATACATCACTGGTGATTAATATAATATGAACACGTGTGATTGGGAGATCATTCTCTCTCTTTATATATGTATATA
>CAIGRK010339322.1:0-17911 GCA_903798315.1 Fraxinus greggii | reverse complement strand
GACATGGTAGAGAAATGGATGGAAGTGTTCATGGATGACTTGACTATGTTTGGAACTTCTTTTGATGCATGTCGGTTAAATTTGAAGAGAGTTTTGACACGATCTGATGAAAAAGGATTAGTTTTAAATCGAAAAAAGTGTCATTTCATGGTACTTTCTTTAGGGAATTATTTTAAGGTACGTGATTTCGTCTAAGGGGATAGAAGTTGACAAGTCTAAAATTGAACTCATCTCTAAATTTCTTGTTCCTAAGATAATAAAAGATGTTAGATCATTTTTAGTCATGCAGGTTTCTATAGAAGGTTTATACAAAATTTTCCCTCTATCTCTAGACCATTGCGTAACCTTTTAAATAAAGATGCTGGTTTTGAGTGGGCCCACAAATGTCAAGATGCATTTAAAACATTGATTGACAAGCTCACTTCAACACCCATCATGCAACCACCTAATTAGACACTACAGTTTGAAATCATGTGTGATGCTAGTGACTATACGGTAGGTGCGGTTCTTGGGCAATGCAGAGAAGGTAAGCCTTTTGTGATTTACTATGCTATTAAAACTCTTAACAGTACCCAAATGAACTATTTCACTACCCAAAAAGAGTTACTAGTTATAGTTTTTGCAATTGATAAGTTTAGATCTTATTTGATTGGTTCCCCCATTACAATCTTCACAGATCAAGTAGCCCTTAAATATCTTCTTACAAAGAAGGATGCTAAGGCGTGATTAATACAGTGTCTCTTACTTTTGCAGGAATTTGACATCACAATTAAAGATAAGAAGGGATTGGAGAATGTGGTGGCTGACCACCCATCAAGGTTAATTTTCGAGGACAACACAATCACATTGGCAATCAGAGATGAATTTCTAGATAAGAATTTGTTTTCTGTCTCTTCTTTACCATGGTTTGCTCACACTCAATTTTTTGGCTGTAGGTGAGATTCCTAGAGAATGGAGTGCACATGACAAGATGAAGTTCTTGGTTGAGATACTTAATTTTTATTGGGATGATCCATGTCTATTTAAACACTGCCCCGACCAAATTTTAAGACACTGTGTTTCGAATGAGGATTTTTTGTCATACCCAAGCATGTGGAGGCCACTTTTCTATAAAAAAGACTGCTGCAAAATTTTTACCATGTGATTTTCACTGGCCTACCTTATTTAAGGACACTAATAAATACTGTAGATCTTGTGAAAGATGCCAAAATTAGGTGTTCTGTCCTGATGTAAAATGATGCCCCTAAATCCCATTTTGGTAACTGAAATATTTGACTGCTGGAGAATTGATTTTATGGGATATTTTCCAGCGTCTTTTGGTTATTTATACATCATTGTAGCAGTTGATTACGTATCTAAATGGGTAGAACCTTCTGCTTGAGGGGCTAATGACAATAAAACGGTTGTTAAGTTTCTGAAAGAAAACGTTTTGTTTCGATTTGGCGCACCACGTGTTATTGTTGGTGATAGAGGCACACATTTCAAAGCACAAATGAAAAAGTATGAGGTCGTTCATAAAATCTCTACTACTTGTCATCCCCAAACTAGTGGATGGGTAGAACTAGATAATAGGGAAATTAAACAAATTTTGGAGAAAACGGTGAACCCTAATCGTAAAGATTGGTCTTTAAGACTAAACGATGCACTTTGGGCTTACCGTACAGCTTTTAAGACTTCCCTAGGCATGTCACCCTATTACCCTATTTTTGGAAAACCTTGCCATTTACTTGTAGATCATGAAAAGCGAGCCTATTGGGCTATTAAACATTTAAATTTCGATCTAGAAGATGGTAGTAAGCTTAGAAAATTTCAATTGAATGAGTTGGAAGAATTGATGAATGATGCTTATGAGAGTTCTAGAATCTACAAGGCGAAAATGAAAGTTTTCATGATAAAAATATTCTTAGAAAGACATTTTAACAAAATAAAAAAGTGTACTTGTATGATTCTAGACTTTACAAGCACCCAGGAAAATTTTGATCCAGATGGACTGGCACTTTTGTGGTGAAACAAGTTTTCGATAATGGGGCCATTGAAATTAAGGATCCTAATAATGGTAGGGTATTCAAACTAAATGAACAGCATTTGAAAATAGCATATGGGCAACAGGTGCCTGCGGTGGAAAAAATTCTCCTTGCAGACCCTAATTACCACCTTGACGTCCTTCATGTACGTTCTTCACTTTACTTTTCTATATATTAATTTTAAAATTTTTCTTTTGGTTTGTTTTGCATTTATGTCATCATGGAATTTAAAATATAAAAAATAAAAAAATAAAAAAAAAATTTATTTTCGCCTTGTAGATTCTAGAACTCTCATTTTGTCTGCAATTTATTTTTTTTGTGTGACTCTGTGCGTTTAAAAAAAAAAGATTTTGCAATTTTTATATATTTATTTTCTATTTTTTAATTTTTTTTTCTAGCATTAGATTACATCTTTAGTTTTGTTTGCTTGTGTGGGTTTGATAACTGTGCCGGCTATGATGTAACTATTGGAATATATATTGGCCGTGAATAATAAAAATAGTGAGGGTTAGATTAGTCAAAACCTGTTTGTGTCAAACCTGACATTCTCTATGCACGTTACTCATGTTTGATATATTGAGTTCGTGATGTTGTTCGGTGTTCAGAAAATAGTTGAACATAGTAAGTGAAACCGAACAACCTCTATAGTACTAATCCATAATTAAACTATAGAGTAGTTTGGAGATGTTTGAGCTGCTACAAAGGAACATTGAGATGAATAGGGATTCCATGCATGAAAACCTTGTGTGGATTATCTAAAACCCAGTGAGATGAAGATGAGGTGAAAGTTTTAAGTTAGATGCTAGTTTAAGAAACTGAATGTCTAAAAGAGAAGGGGCATTGTACTATTTTTTTAGTGAATAAAAGCATCTTTTCGATCATGTATAACTCGGGTGATTAAGCCCGTAAGGGTGATTTAAAACCTGGTGCCCTATGGTAATCTGACTTGGGAGTTATCGGTCTAAAGTTCGCTACATGAGTTATATAAAAAGCAAATGAGAAGATGTTCGAAAAAAAGAATAAAAATGGAGAAAACATGGAAAATGAAAAGAAAAAAAATACACAAGTACGTTGATTAAGCTCTAGACATTCGGTTGATAAAACTACACAATTGATGAGAAGCAAGTAACTCGGTTTAGTCTTAGAGGTTGAAGTAATCAAAACCATAGGAGAATCTTGACTTGTTGAAAAGTCAGCTTGTAATAGTGAGATCCAAGCAAAGAGAGGGTAAGAAATAGAATTGAAAAGTTCAACTTAGAATGCTCCTTAGGAAAATAGAGTGAAAAGCAAAAGTTTGTAGGGGTGTGTATCCCTCGAATGAAGTAAGGATATATTTGACTTTATGGGTTAGGTGTTGAGCCAATCACAATAGGAATATGCAGACATGAGTTTTCACACACACATCGAGGTAAGCATGTAACGGGTGGAGATTGATTTAATTTTCGCACTGTTGTAAGTGTTCATTTGTTTGATTACTGAATTCCAATCTTGAGACATGGCAGGTTGTCAAATCATGTTTTGTGTAGAGTTAAGCTACATTTTGTTTGAGAACATATAATTGTTCAAGTTTGTAGGAGTTTGATTAGTGCATTTTTACACACTTATTTTATTGTTAAAACATGGAAAATTGTTGGTTAACATGTTGGAATATGGCTTAATTCTATGCAATTTATATTTTACAAGACAACATGATGACTGTAGCAGAATTGGGAAGAAATAAGGAAAAATGGACAAAATTGAAAGTAAATGAAAGTTTGAGAACAAAATTACAAATACTTAATAGTTGATTCGGACCACAAGAAGATACTCTGAAGATTCTTAGGAGATAATTGGATGTAATTGGAANTTTACACACTTATTTTATTGTTAAAACATGGAAAATTGTTGGTTAACATGTTGGAATATGGCTTAATTCTATGCAATTTATATTTTACAAGACAACATGATGACTGTAGCAGAATTGGGAAGAAATAAGGAAAAATGGACAAAATTGAAAGTAAATGAAAGTTTGAGAACAAAATTACAAATACTTAATAGTTGATTCGGACCACAAGAAGATACTCTGAAGATTCTTAGGAGATAATTGGATGTAATTGGAACTCAAAAAGGAATGGAATATGATCAAAATATTATCAAAACCAATTTCCAATTCGCACAAGATATATTCCAAATTTTTAGCAAAACGATTGAGACCCATTTTTGGTATAGTAAACATCCGAATTAGAAGAATTCTATTTCTATAAAGGTTGTAGCCCTTTGAGTTATTTTTTCAACTCGCTTTGAATTGCCTAAATCGGAGAGAATGTTAAGATCAAAATACTGACCACTGTGCAGAGATAAATTGCAACTATCCTTATCCGATTGGAACTCTTTTGGAAATCAATTTGGACTTTCATCCAATTTTTGACTCCTATAAATAGTTAACATCAAAATACATATTGGGAACGCCTCCATACAATTTTCTCTCATCTTTTGGCTCAAGAACTCTGTGAAAAACTAAACGATTTGGTGAAGTAATGGATGAACTCATTGGATTTGGTGATTTCACGTCTTTTATTTATGTAATTTGTTATTTTTCTTGTTAAAAAATTCTAGGTTTAAATTTTCTTTTCATAAATTTATTTTGAATTTGGTTTAACTCTTATTAGATTTTCCATAGACATTATTCATGCTTTTTCTATCGAACGATCGAAATACTTGTTGAATTTCAATTTCATTTATTTTATTGTTGTGATTATTTACTGCCTTATGCTTAATGTATATGGTCAATTTATAATCTAATTTCAATAAATAATTATGGGAAATTGTTAGAGAAAATTTAGATTCTAGGGTTACATTTGAATTAAATTGTTAACGATAAATCTTCTGATTATATTGCCAGGATAAAAGCCTCTAATTGAGTTATAAAAAAATAAATAATTGACGTTGAATGATCCAATTCATTTGAGGAAATTCTGATGCTTCATTGTTTTAACTCATTGATTTTAATTTCATTACTTGGTCCATTGATATTTAAATTTTATTTCAAAAAATAAATCATTTTCAAACAATTCTTGAAAAACCCTAATTTGTTGAACCCTTGAGTATATTTCTTTGTGTGTAATTATGTTGTTTAAAATCTGGTGCCCTATGGTTATTTGACTTGGGAGGTGTTGGCCTAAAACTCGCTATATGGGTTATATAGAAAACAAATTATATGATGTTTTGAAAAAAAAAAAGAGAAAACATGAATAACGAAAAGAAAAAAAATATGCACAAATACATTGAGGCCCATACATTTGGTTGATAGAATTACACCTTTGACAAGAAGCGAGTAATTTAGTTTAGTCTTAAGTGTTGAAGCAATAAAAAATATAGGAGAATCTCGACTTGTTGAAGTGTGAACTTGTAATAGTAAGATCTATCCAAATTGAGAGATGATAAGGAGTAGAATTGTATAAGTTCGACTNAAAAAGAGAAAACATGAATAACGAAAAGAAAAAAAATATGCACAAATACATTGAGGCCCATACATTTGGTTGATAGAATTACACCTTTGACAAGAAGCGAGTAATTTAGTTTAGTCTTAAGTGTTGAAGCAATAAAAAATATAGGAGAATCTCAACTTGTTGAAGTGTGAACTTGTAGTAGCGAGATTCATCCAAATTAAGAGAGGGTGAGGAATAGAATTGAATGAGTTCGACTTAGGATGCACCTCGGGAAAATTGAGTGAAAAGCATAAGTTTGGGGGTGTATGTACCTCTTGAGTGAAGTAAGGATATATTCGACTACTATGGGTCAGGTGCTGAGCCAATCATGATCTTAGTATGTCGACATGAGTTTTCACACACATGCATCGGGTTATGTATGTAACAGGTGGAGATTGATTTAATTTGCGCACTGTTGTAATTGTTCATTTGTTTAATGAATGAATTCCAATCCCGTGACACGTCGGTTGACAAACCATGTTTTATATAGTTTTATTTGAGGACAAACAATAGTTCAAGTTTAGAGTTTTGTTGATTGATCTGTTGGAATATAGCTTAATTCAATGTAATTTATATTTTGCAGGACAACGTGATGAATGTAGCGGGAATAAGGAGAAATTAGTGAAAAAACCACCAAATTGAACGGAATGAAAGTTTAGGGACCAAATTGTAAATATTCAAAAGATGACTTGGAAGGGAAAATGAAGATATGAAGATGACGAGGTCAAATTGGGCTAAGGAATTGAGCATAGGCCGAAGGAGAAGTGGGAAAAGAGGTCTAGTAATGTGAAACGGAGGCTATACGGTCAAAATGCAAGAATTCAGAAATTGCTTAAGCTATACGGTCGCAAAGCATTATTCCTATGCTGTCGCATAGGCTTCTTCAGAGAATCCAGCAGCCAGTTTGTTTGTTCTATGCAACTGCAGCTTTCACTACTATGCGGTCGCACAGCATTTAAATTTGATGCGATTTTAGTTTCTTAACTTACGTCAAACTCTTATAGAAACCAATCTCTATCATAATCTTTCAACCCTATAATACACCAAAACGAGGGTAGATGCCTCTATACATATTTTTCTCTGGTTTTTGCTCAAGAATCTTGATGAAGAACTAAGAACCTTGGTGAAACTAGGAATGAACTCTATTGGAATTGGTGATTTCTCATCTTTTTATTCATGTAATTCGATATTTCATTGTCAAACAATTCTAGAATTTAGATTTTCTTTTAATATATATTTTGAGATTGGCTTAATCTTTACTAGATATTTCATGGATTTAGTCATGCTTTTTCCATCGAAAAATTAAACTATTTGCCGAGTTTCAACTTCAATTTTACTTTATTGGTGGATCGATTACTGCCTTATGCTTGATGTATACGCTTGATTCTCGATCTTATTTCAATAACAATAGTGCAAATATGTTATAGAAGTTAAGATTCTAGGATTACAATTGAATCAAAGTGATTTGTAGCATTATATCTTCCGATTAGAGAGTTGGGACGAATGCCTCTAATTGAGTTATAAAAATGAATAATTGATGAGAGTAATCCAATCCAATCAAGGGAATTCCGATGCTTCGCTACTTCAAAACTTTGATTTTTTATTTCATTATTTCAAACCTTGAATTATTAATTTTATTCGAACAACAAATTCTACTTCACAAACGAGAAATCATCCTTTTTGATCCTTAGCATTTCTTCTATCTCCCAGTGGAATCGATAACCCAAAGCTATGCTACAATTACCGCGTTATTCTTTGTGCATAATCAATACCAAAATGCTCAATGTCTATTAAGAAGGAGAATTCGTCGAGATGGTAGAGGCCCTTGAAAAAGGGAAGACCCCTGAAGAATAGACTGGTTATGATGAATTGGATCCACGTGTTATTGAGTCCAAATCACAAATGGCTCCGATGGAAGAACTGGAAAACTTCCCAAAACGTTAAAAGTAAGGAAGAATCTACCACATGAAGTCAAGGAAGAGCTTAAAACTTCTTACACAGGAACTTAGATGTCTTTGCATGGAGATATAAGGACATCGTGGGCATCTATCCAAAAGTAAGTTGTCACCACTTGAAGATTGATCATATGTATGCCCCCTTATAGACAAAAGAAAAGAGCCATCAACCTTGAAAGGTATGAGTCTCTAAAGGAGGAAATAGTGAAATTGTTTAATAATGGCTTCATTAGAGATGCCGCATATCCGAAATGGATATCTAATCCTATTTTAGTAAAAAAGCACAATGACAAATGGAGGGTATGCATCGACTTCTCCAACTTTAATCAAGTTTGCTTAAAGGATAGTTTCCCACTTCCAAGGTAGACCAACTTGTGGATTCTGCTATGGGACATGAGCTATTGAGCTTCATATATGCCTATTCAGGCAACAACCAAATTCTTATGTATCCCAAAAATAAGAACACTTCTTTCACCACGGATAAAAGTTTGTATTGTTATAAGATGATGCGCTTTGGGCTGAAAAATGTCTGGGCTACTTATCAAAGGTTGGTCAACAACATGTTTGTTAACCTCATTGGCAAAACTATGGAAGTCTACATAAATGATATGTTGGTGAAGAACCTTCAAACAAAGGATCATGTGAATAACCTAGATGCCACCTTCCAAATTTTTAGGAGGTACAAGAGGCTAAATCCTCTCAAGTGTGTTTGGTGTAGCCTTTGGAAGATTCCTAGGTTGCATGGTGAATCGGAGGGGAATTGAGATAAATCTTGAGAAAATTTTGGGTTTAATTGAAATTATGTCTATTTAAAGACCAAAAAAAGTACAAAGCCTTACTTGAATAGTGGCAACATTCAACTGCTTCATTTCAAAGGCCACTAACAATTGAATCACCTTCTTAAAAAATATCAAAAGAAGGAAGAATTTTCAATGGACAGCTGAATGAGAAGAGGCGTTCTAGAAGCTGAAGAAGCATTTTGGACAGTCCTCCCTCTTTTCTAAACCCAAAATGGACAAGCCCTTATTGTTTTACGTTACTGTATTTGAAGAAGCCATCAGTTTGGTTCTTGTACGGGAAGAAAGTACCCACTAACTACTTGTTTATTATGTTAGTAAAGCTTTTCTATTGGCAAAGGTCCGCTATCCAAACATGGAGAAGCTTGACCCTTTACTAATCATCGCGTCCAAAAAGCCGAGGCCATACTTTCAGGCCCATAGCATTTATGTGTTAACAAACTTTTCTCTCAAGAAAGTGATTCAGAAGCTTGATGCCTAGTAAAGATAATTGAAATGGACTATGGAGCTCAACTACTTTGACCTGGTTTTTAAACCAAGGACCTTCATCAAGGGTCAAAGCGCATGAAGACTTTGTGGTAGAATTTGCTAAAGCCCCTAGGGAAGAGGTGACTATGGAACTCGTAGAGCCACTCACATAAAGCCTCTTTGTTGATGGCTTTTCCGGAGAAGCTGGCTCCATAGTAAAAGTGGGTTTGGAAAGCCCGTAGGGCGACAAGCTTAATTTCATAGTAAGGTTCAGACTTAAAACTTCCAATAATGTTGTGAAGTATGACGCACTCTTAGCTACCTTAGAATAGCTAAGGAAATGTAAGTAAAGAGATTGCTCATTATTAGTGACTCTCAACTAGTAATAAGCCAGGTCAATGGTAATTTCAATGCCCGAGATAAAGGTATGACTGCATACTTTAAGCTTATCACCGATCTCCTTCTATAATTTGAGAAATTCGAGTTGTTGCAAATTCCACGTCTGAAAAATGCCCATGCCGATGTTTTATCAAAGTTAGCAAATAGCAGGGATTCAGAGCTTCTCAAGATCATTCCAATTGCACACCTCTCCAAACCCTCAATCTCAAAGAGAGAAGAGATGATGTGGATCAAAAGCACCCCGGCCTGGGTCCAACCAATTATTACTTTCCTCAAGGGTTAGGTCTTATCAGATAATGAATTGAAGCCCATAAGCTGCAAAGAAGAGCTGTTCATTTTGTTCTACAAGACATGTCCTATATAAGAGAGGCTTATCATCCCCTCTTCTTTGATGCACAGGGGGGAAGAAGAGACCTATGTCCTCAGTGAAATCCATGAATGGTGCAGTAACCACTCTGGAGGACCAACACTTGTGCACAAGGTGCTTAGGTAGGGGTACTATTAGCCTACCTTGAAAAATGAAGCATTTCAGTTCGTGCGAATATGCGATAAGTGCCAACGCTTGTCTAATGTACAGAGGCAACCGTTTCAAGAGCTTACAATGGTATCCATTCCTTGGCCATTTGCAAACTATCGGATTGACCTCATAGGCCCCTTGCCGAAAGGAAGATGTAGTGCTAGCTACGTCTTTGTCGTTGTTGAATACTTTATAAAATGGATCGAAGCAGAGCCCTTGGCCAAGATCACATAGGCAAACATTTCCAAGTTTCTTTGGAAGAATATAATATACCAGTTTGGTATCGCCCATTCAAATGTATCTTACAATGGCAAGCAATTTCATAACAAAAAGGACATGGACCTATGTGATGAGTTGGGAATTAAGAAGCACTTCTCAGTTCCTCATCACTCTTTAGCAAATGGTCATGTCAAAGCTGTTAATAAGACTATCAAGTATACATTGAAAAGGAAACTTGATGCTCAAAAAAGAGCATGAGTTGACGAGCTCTCTCAAGTACTTTGGGCTATATGCACCACCAGTTGAAATGCTACCAAAGAGACCCTCTTTTGAATGACCTATAGGACCGAAGACATGAGTGTGGTGAAGGTAGGAGTAACGTCATCCCATCCTATCCATTTCAATAAAATATCCAATGAAGAACTGTGGAGGTATGAACTTCAATTCGTTGAAGAAAATAAGGATGGTTCGTAAGAAAAACTCTCCTTGTACTAATGTAAAATGACTCATTATAGTGCCAAAGTAAAGAAAATGGCATTTCACATTGAGAACCTCATGTTTCGAAAAGTTTTCTTGTCTTCTAAAGAGTCAGGCATAGGAACATTAGGACCCAACTGGGAAGGCCCGTACCGCATCAAGGAAGAGCTACGCCCTGGTACCTACAACATCAAAGACTTAGATAGGAAGGTGTAGCCTCATCCGTAGAACATTGAACATATAAGGAGATACTACAGGTAGATATTGTCTGAACAACTAGAATGGATAGCTACGAATTATGTAAATATGCTTTATCTTATGAAATGAATTTATCACAAAATACTATTACTTTGCTACCCTCCCATTCATGGATGAACCATCACCCATGAATGAAGTCCTTGAAGTGATGCGTGACATCCCCAATGTGGTGACCTCTTCCAAAGATGTCCAATTTGAGTGGCAAGGTGCGTAATACCCTCATATGGGTCACTTTTGATTCCTTTGAAGATGATGCTATTCATGGATGAACCATCCACAATGGAAAAAGCCTTTGAAGAGGTGCGTGACATCCCAACGGGGCAACCTCTTACAAGGATGTCCATTTTGAACTGGGGTGATACCTTTATAAGGTCACCTTTGATTCCTCTGAATATGATGCTCTTCATGGATGAATCATTTATTATAGAGGAAGCATTTGAAGAGGTGTGTGACACCCCTAATGGGGTCATCTCTTTCAAGGAAGTCCAATTTGAACGACAAGATGCGTAATACCCCCCATAGGGTTCACCTCTAATTCTTTTTAAGATGATGCTCTTCATGGATGAACCACACACAATGGATGAAGCCCTTAAGAGGTGAGTGACAACCTTAACGGGTCACCTCTTCCAAGGATGTCTACTTCGAATGGTGAGATGCACGACACCGGTACAGGTGTCATCTCTGATTCCTTCGAAGATGATTCTCTTCATGGATGAACTATCCACCATGAAGGAAGCCTTTGGCGAGGCGTTCCAAGCCTCTTGTGAAGACAATACCAAATGAGAAACTAATGAGAAACCTCCAACTCCAAAAAGTAGAATAATGGTTTTACTTAATAAAGATCGAAGTCTCAGCAATATCTGAGGTGTCAGGGTCAAACTTAAACTCACCATTTCATCCGAGGCAATAAGCTGTGATTATCTGAGGTGTTAAACTTTGCGAGACATCTCAAGCGAGGCATCAAAGCCATGCTAACTGAGGCATCAACACTTGATCATTTTATTGAGTACTTATTCCCAAGTAAGGCTAGTTCATTAACTAAGCGAAGTACTATCATTGCGAAGTGGACTATGTATATCATTGCGAAGCGGACTATGTATGAAGCACCATGCAAAATAGGGAAGAAGCAATAACTTTTGGAATACTAATAATTTTCCCATTCATAAATTGTTTACATAAGGAGGTCCGAAGTCGTTACCTTGGAAATAAAAGAAACACAAAACCTAAGTGTCTACTAGGACGATGGCCCATCTCCGACCACCTCATTCCCCCTGGCATTCGAAGCCTCTTCTTGAACTTCATGGTTGCTTCCAAGTCGGGTCCGCCTCAAAACTCTTTTTCGAGGGAAGTCAAGTCCAAGTCAGGACGAACCTCTCTTAAACGGCCAAGCATCTACTGACCATTCTAGGAGGCCCAGAAATGGGTTAAAGTGTCGTAGAGCTTATTCTTTTCGAAGTTATCAATATAGTTCTGGACTACAGCTTCACGCAGCTTCATCGACTGACTTCTGCCTTCAACGACTCAATTTCGAAGTTCATTTGAGTTGCAACACTGGTGTTTAAATATTTTCAGTTTCTGTCCCTAAGTTTAAAAACTCACCCAGACCAAAATACTTGGAATTTTGAGGTGATTCTAGTTGGAAAGATAGCCATATGAGTTATCTATCTCTCGGATTTGGAATCATGAATTTTCGTTGTGTAAAACTCAAGTTATGGACATTTCCCCGAGGGCTGCCAGAATGTACCCGAGAGCGAATAGATCCGGTTTTTGAAAATAATTTTGACCCATCTACCTATTGAATTTGTATACGAAATTTTAACCGGTAATTCTCCTATGTGTAATATGTCTACAATTTAAATTTTGTAAATTTTGAATTTCATTTATCTGTCGAACAAAATTTATTTCAGTAAGTACAAGCTGAAAATCTGAACTTTCCGAAAGAAAATTTCTTTATATTTGTAACGGATTCTCTGAAACCTTAATGCTTCTAGACTCTAGTCCAAGTTAATTTACGCATTTTATGAACAATCTAGGTATAATTATAAATATAAGATCTTAGCGATCGAAAAATTTCATGTTTTAAAACCCTTTTTCCCAAATTCTTTTAAGGAAGAAATTCGTTTTGGTACAAGTTTTCTCCAATTTATGTGCTTTAAGTTGGTCGTGTAATTAAGTGTGCTCACTTAGTCAAGCTTATGTTAATTATATTTTACTCATAAAAATTTAATTTGCGACAAATTTTACTTAAGATTTAAGCTATGTTTTATCATCAAATTGTATTAGAGTTGGTAGTTACATAAGTCGTTATTCATTTAAGATTTCTAGTTTCTATCGAATATTCGATATCAAGAGATTAATTATTCAACTGTTGTAACTGTGAGCGTTAGTATTCCAATATAGGGCTCTAATCGAAGTTCAAATTATTTCGTGGATAAATGTCTCAAGAAAAAAGATCCATTTGAATATATAGGGATCAAGACGAAGCAGTTAGAACTTCTTAGCTTATCTTATTTTTTTGATAAGCCTTAATCACATTTTCTAGAGAATTGAAACATGATAGAGTCCTAATTACTAGAAATTTAGGGAGGTTAGTGAATTCTAGGACTCCTAGTTGAATTGTAATTCATCTAAATCAAGAAGGAATTTCAACCATTTAGGACTCCATTGTAACCAAACACAAGCACATGTTACGACTATAAGTGAAAGAAAAGGGAGAAGAAATATATTTGAGAAGAAGAGAGGAAAGGAAAATATAGGAATTGCAGGAAATTTCTAGAATTGGTGCTTTTGAAGTCGACACACACGATGCTCAATCCCTAAGACTTATTTCAAAGGAGGTAGACTTAAACCCCCTCTTTTTTTCAATTCATGCTATATTTCAGCATGTATAAATGTGAATATGTTATATATGGCTCCTTATAGGGTTTAAATATGAGCTGGTGGCATAGTAGTGCACCAAAAATGTGAACTTGGTGGCGTAGTAATGCACCAAATGTTGGTATGTTGCCTGATCATCGATATGATTACTTTTTAAAAGTTTGAATGACATGAATATATGCTCAAAGTATAATATGTTTGGATTTAACATGTGTACAAGTCTATTAAGTGTTTCAATGAAAACTCAACCCCCTAACAATTTCAGATGAAGGCAACCAATGGCAGCGTGGAGGAGAGTGGAGCTTTGATGTGAACTCCAAAGGCATGTTTTGATCGAATAATTATTTAAATTTTCAAATATTTTAAGTTAGTATTTCTTGAAAGTTTGAAGACTGAATTGTTTGATAAAATTGTTTCATGGTGGATAGGATATTTTTATTGTGGTTATTTAGTTCATTTGAGTTGCAACACAAGTGTTTACATATTTTCAGTTTCTGTCCCTAAGTTGGAAAATTCACCTCGATCAATATGCTTGGAATTTTGAGGTAATTCCAATTGGAGAAGGTAGCCATATGAGTTATCTATCTCTTGGAATTGGAATCATGAATTTTTATTGTGAAAAACTCAAGTTAGGGCCGAAAGATATACTCGAGAACAGATAGATCCGGTTTTGAAAACAATTGTAACCCATCTGTCGATTGAATTTGCATACAAAATTTTAATCGATAATTCTTCTATGTGTAAGATGCCTAAGTTTTAAATTTTGTAAATTTTGGATTTCATTTAGTTCCCGAATAGATTTCTTTTAGAAGACTGTACAAGCTGAAAATCCTCTTTGGTTTTGCGAGGGATTCTCTGAAGCCTTAACGCTTTTAATCGAAGTTAATTTTCACATTTTTATGATCAATCTGGGTAAAATTTTGCAAATTTGAAATCTTAGTAATGTTGCGAGTCTCTAGAGCTTAGGGCGTTACAATTTGGAGATATTCCAAAAACGCAAAGTGCACCCCATATGTTCCCTTTCTGATATTCAAGTTGCCCAAATAAAGCTCTAGCTTCCTATAAGTTAAACATGTTACAATTATAGTTGCATATTCAAAGTGTACATTAAGGTTGACATTATGTGATGTATCAAAATTTGTGTCATTGATTGTTTAAAGTGTTGTTAAAATCAATGTACAAAAAGTTGTCATTTCATAATAATGTCAAAATTGATTTTAAACTTGGTGTACATTTAGCAATATTGAACCTATTAAGTCGAGAAGTCAAAAAATTTACAATAAAAAAACATGTACAATCAAAATCCTAAAACAAAAAAATTTAAAACCAAATTAAAAAAAAGAGGAAATTAAGCCTAGTACTTTAAATGGAGATAAATTATATTAATATACGAAAATAAATTAAACCTCTCATAACCGTAATTAATACGCTAAAAAAACCCTTCTCCATTTTTTTTTCCGCCTCAACTACAAATCAATTCAGATTCAATCACTGAAAACAATTTTTTATTACCCACAATTTCACTTTAATTAACATCAATACAATGGCAGATAAGGAGGACATTCAAGACCCAATATTGAAAGCAAAGACGAGGCGAGAAGGGATTAGAGAAGTTAAAGTCAAATATTTTGCCGCCAACATCGGAGAAGCCATTAGATGCGGAAGGTGTGAAATGAAAATTGATTTGAAGCATAGGCAACAAAAATGAGATTTGTTATATTCAATTATAGGTTTGTTATATTCAATTTAGACTATGAATAATATACTTATAATCTCTATTAACTTAATAAAACCCGCTCCGCGAACAATACTAAACTCTCATCCAAACTGGCTACAAGCTATCAACACATCCGTAAAGCGTGACATTTGTAACTAAATCAGTTATGAATCAACCAACAACGAATTGCCATTTGTCATTCTTTCAAAAGGACCATATTACCCCCAAAGTTTGGAGAAAAATCTATAATAACCCCAACCCCCCATTTGAAGAAGAAGCTATGCAATTCAAATCTCCCTCTCAAATTACTATTTTACTTTTTGCTCCTATTTGAGCGTCTAAATTAGTGAGTTCCGGAAGTGAAAATTGTAGTTAGGCGAGTAGGATTTATCGATCTAATTTTCATTGGCAACAAATTGGCGCTATTTGTGGGAAATATTGAACAAAGTAAATCACGAAAATCTGTAGTACTCAAGAAATTTTTCAGCATTTAAAAGAAGTGAATCATGTGACAGAAAATCCAGAGGAAAAGTTATCACCAGAAACCATAATCAAAGGATATAGTAGCGATGAACTTTTAAACAATAACTCTAATCCAAAATGACAATGGGACGAAACACCTTCAAAGCCGCGAAACAAAAATTTTCATGCTCAGCATTGCTCTATGAAAAAAAAAAAAAGGCATCTATTGCCAAAGCAATACAAGAAATGTGGAAAGCTTAAAGGTACTAAGAGCAAAAAATGTGTCATTACGTGCAAAAGAAATGGGAGGAGATTGGCTAGGTGATTTATGAACAAATGGAAAAAAGCACGCCGCCAACTCCTTCCGCGGAAAAACAACAATTTGTAAGTTTCAAAGACCGATGATAATTTAGAAAAGAAGAGGAAGTGGAGGTATGAGGATAAGTATACATCATACGGTACTTTCCCAACAAAAGAGTGCTGTGAAGTTGCAGAGATCAACTGATGAAGAGAGAAAGGATCGGCGGGAATAAAGAAATTGAAGAAGGAACTTTTTCTATTGAATTGAAAATGAATACAACACCTATTTATACACAAATTGACAGCTTCCATTCACGCCAATTCTGTGGAAGAAAGACACAATGACATAAATAACCTTCAACTAAAAAATCAACTAAGAACGTGAGCTCAATACTCCTCCTCAAGATGAGGAGTATATATTCAAAACTCCCATCTTGTATAACAAAGTCCTAAATTTTGTTCCTCCCAAAGCCTTGGTTAATAAATCTACAATTTGATTTTGTGTGGTTGTATATAGCATTTTGATCTCACCGGCTTGAACTTTATCTCGCACCAAATGGCAATCTATCTCGTTATGTTTCGTTCTTTCATGAAAAACGGGGTTACTTGCTATGTGAATAGCGGATTGATTGTCACAAAATAGCAAAGACGCCTTAGTTTGTATGACACCAAGGTCACTTAACAAGTTTTTCAACCAACTTATTTCACAAACAGCTGTTGCCATAGCTCTATATTCTGCTTCAGCATAAGATCTTGAGATAGTATGCTGTTTTTTGGACTTCCATGAAATCAGTGAATCCCCTAAAAAGATGCAATAGCCAGTTATAGATCTTCTAGTGTCTGAGCATGCTGCCCAGTCCGCATCACAGTAGCCTTTGAGGTTAGGTTTGTTTCTAAAGAATAAACCCTTTCCCGGAGTACCTTTTAAGTATCGCAGAACATGATGAGCAGCTTCCAAGTGAGGCTGTTTAGGTGATTGAAGAAATTGGCTTAATACCTGGACATTATATGATAGATCAGGCCTTGTTATAGTCAGGTATAGTATTCTTCCCACTAACCTTCTGTATTCACTAGCATCCTGCACATCATTTCCTTCATCCTTACTCAATTTCAGATTGTGTGGTAGTGGATTAGAAGCTGGTCTTGGCCCCAAGTAGCATGCATCTGATAGAACTTCTAAGGCATACTTCCTTTGGTACACAGAGATGCCCTTTTCACTTCTTGCAATTTCAAGACCAAGGAAGAATTTAAGAATTCCTAAGTCTCTCAGTTTGAACCGATCATTCATTTCCTTCTTAAACTGCTCAATATACACCAAATCATTTCCACCAATTATGATATCGTCAACATAAACCAACAATATAGTGAATGAGCAGCCATTACTCTTGCTAAACAATAAATAATCTGCCTTAGATTGCTTGAACCCCTGCGATAGAATATATGATGTAACTTTTGCATTCCACTGTCTGGAGGCCTGTTTAGGGCCATAAATGGATTTGTTCAGCTTACAAACCATACGTTCCCCATTCTCCCCTTGCTGCTCATACTGAGGAGGCATCAACATATAAACCTCCTCATCTAAGTTACCATGGAGGAACACATTACTAATGTCCAATTGATGCAGACACCACTGCAATTGAGCTGCAACATCCAGCAAGGTTTTAACAGAAATCATCTTTGCCACAGGAGAAAAGGTTTCCTCATAATCCAAGCCTGATTGCTGAGTGAAACCTTTAGCAACTTAACGAGCCTCTTTCTCTCCTCAGTTCCATCTGATCTAAGTTTAAGATGCTTAGATGCTTCACTGTAAGATGCAGGCTCAAAAGTAGTAGACAAAGCCAAGGCATAATGTTTATGTGTAGCTGAAAGATTAGCATAACTCAGATAATCTAAGATTGGGTATTGCTTACCTGAAATAAGACCTTTCACCATGGTATCTGATTGGGAGACAGGCACTTGAGAAACAAGATTACA
>CAIGRK010339257.1:0-15607 GCA_903798315.1 Fraxinus greggii | reverse complement strand
TTAACTCATGAAAATCGAATAAACTCGCCTAATGTAAAAAAAAAAAAAAAAAAAAAAAAAAAAAAATAAAAAGCAAAAAAAAAGTTCCAAAATACAAAATTTGATGTTTAAAAGAAAAAAAAAAAAAAAAAAAAATTGTTCAGAACTTCAAAAATTAACATTTGAAGCTGTGCTGCCACTTTAAATATCATCTAGGTAAAAACTGGACCCAAGGATCTTTTTTTCTTAGGGAGGTATCACTGCAGTGATCATTGAACAACCTCCACCGCTCTCTAGTTTTCATTTAATATTTCTAGACAGAGAATCATCTCAAATGACAAAAAAAACAGTGCACGAACAAGAAAGTGAGAGAGCTTCAATCTACTGCCAACTTCATTCTTCTACTATTCTATAATCTGGTTGTCAGATCCTCTACCTTAAATAGCAGGGCGATGGTGACACAAGGTTGATCATCCATTTCAGCAAGTTTCAAACTGGGTGAAAATAGTTTGAGACTGCCTCAACACGCTCAATTCACATGTAAATACAATACAAAAGGAGATGCTAAATTCATTACTGAACTATATAAGCAAGCAGAAAATTCTAGGATATATTAAAAGCCATGCACCAAAAGCTAGCAGGAAGCTTCCTAAATCACTTGTGAAGATAGAAGAACTGACCTATCAATCAATTACACGTCAATCATGACTCAGAAATTCTTTAAGTTTCTTACCTTCCAGAGTTACGCTAAACAATGACATATTGGCACAGTAAAACTTTCAAAATAATATGAGAGGCAGGTAGGAAATTCCAATTATTCACTATGATTATAGTGGTTTAGTCATAAATATAGATAAAGAGTAGTGCCTAATTACGCCTTAAATCAAAGGTCTAGCACTCAGATTGAAAGATGTATTGTCATGCTGTCTGAGGTACATCATGCTTCAAATAAACCATAATCAATGATCACGCAATGCAAAAATCAAATGGGAGCCAAAAAAATTGCAGTCCCAAGGCTCTGAAGGAATTATTTTCGAACTTGTAGCAAAAAGATCGGGGAACATTCAAACACACTTTTGACTTTTGAAAAAATACTTGTAAAATATCAAAAAACAAAAAAAAGGAAAAAGTCACAAATGTGCATGGCAATAGCACCAGTGTGAAAATCTAATACACTAAGGTAGTTAGGTTTGATTAGGTCAGAATATTCTCCCTCTGCCTGGGGATGCCCAAGATACCCTCTACTGTTTGATCAGCTTCAGCAGTACATTGACGAAGTCTAGGTCCACTAGAAGAAAGCCTGAAAGCAATCTGCACTCTTGACACCTGAACTTGAGCCTCGTGATAAATAAAGTTACCTCTAGATCAAGCCATTTTTTCACTTGCATCTAATAAGTGTGCCTCAAAATCAGTTTTTTAGACTTTTAGTTCTAGAACTTGACTTCCATCTAATCTCCATATCAATCAAAAAGATTCTTTAATCACTGAATTTTCTTAAAACGAATCACAGATAAGGAGACCTTGCTAAAAATCATTTGAAGTGCTAAACAATTAATAAATGAAAAGACACAGATCAACCCCTGGATCTAGCAAACTGAGAAACATATGATTCCCAGGTGTCCAAATCAATAGTGATAAAATAGTACTTCTGATAAAACAGTTAAGCAGTAAAAGGGTACAGTAGCTGATGAAACAGACAAACTGCAATTGCAGACCAATATATTGATAAAAAAGAATGTAGACTTGGAAGGCAATAAGCGCACATATTGCATAGTTGACAGTAGAGCACGCAAATTTCCTTCTTTCCCTGCAGCCCAGCGCTTGATTTCAATATCCAATGTTTCAGCAATCCTCTGCAACCAGAGAACAACAAGGTTAGACAGATGAAAAACTATATGAAATTCATTCAGACATAGTTACTTAACGTATTCAGTGTGCAATGCGATTCAAGCTCGCTTGATCTAAAATTTGTTGAACAACTTAACTTGCATGGATTTTATACAATATTAGCCAAGTAAAGAGTAGAAATAGCTTTAATACTAAGGATGAGTTACAACTAAACTGCAGCATAATATAAACTACAAAATTGAAGTTAGCTCTTGTGTAGCCATAGCCTATGTTTGACTCATGTTTATAAACACTCAAGGCACTTTTTATCAAAATATTCCGAGAGACACACAAGTACTACTAACTTATCTAACCACTCATTCCTATCTCTTTATAATTTAAACAGTTTATATACACTTCCCAAACATGTCTTTACTACGTCGTATTTGGCATCTATATTATATTCAAATTGTGACATCAACATATACGTGCCATATGCACAGAAAATTCTTGCCCATGCGAAATAACAGTTGCAAAGAATTACAATCTAAAATACAAAATACCATCTTGAATAATTATTTATCTTTTGTATCAACAAGAAGATGGTCAGCGAAAACTTGTCACATTATATGATTCTTTTACTTGTAGTATCAACAAGAGGAACAATAATTTTTTATTCATCCACTTTGATAATGTGAAAAATGTGACTGCTAAAAAAGATCAGTTATTCAAGTATCAGTTACAAAAAGATCAAAATGAAAAATGTGAAAGCTAAAAACTGCAATTGATACCTGTATGCACTGCATATGTGAAATATGAAAGGAAAAATTATTGTGAAAAATATGCTGTAAAATTACACATTATTAGCACTCCACAGAATAGGTGATCTACCAAAACCACTGAGGGAAACTGGGAAGGGGGAGCAAGCACTATGTTTGCAGATGAAAGAGGACAAGAATGGAACAATAGGCAGCCAATTACAACATTACTACGTATCAGGGAATTTCCATTAACCTACAGAAAAATGCATTGCTAGACAAAGTCACTGATGCAGATATCAATTTTGAGTAACTTACATGTCTTTCTTCCTGATCCCTTTGAGCTTGAAGATCCCGCTGGTTCTTTTCAGCAAGTGCTTTGGCCTGATTATATGGAACCCAGCTATCAATAATAAGAAGCAAACACGTGCCATGGAAGATGAAGAATCTACATAATGCTAATTGATCTTCAAACTGGATAGGAAAAGAATTTCATATGCAAGAAAGCACAAACACATACAGCCCGCTCTTGAGTGCGTTGGTGGCGCTCGAGTCTTGCTCTTCTTCTTTCTTCAGTTTCCCCTTCAACGTCCTGGAATGCTCCAGGTGATTCAGCAGCTA
This sequence comes from Fraxinus greggii, assembly GCA_903798315.1. Classification (NCBI taxonomy): domain Eukaryota; kingdom Viridiplantae; phylum Streptophyta; class Magnoliopsida; order Lamiales; family Oleaceae; genus Fraxinus; species Fraxinus greggii. Next base: position 12,422 of record CAIGRK010339257.1, on the reverse strand, counting down.
CAAAATCAGAGTAAGTTTGCAAGCAATGAATCAGTCAGCAAGAGATAGATTCAAAATAACCTTTCGATGTTAGAAAAATTATTAAATAGTGGCATGCCTCCAAAAATAGAAGATAGATCATCTACGATGTTAGTAGTGGAAGAAGCTTTTCGCATATTGGAGGCCCCACTAGAAAATGATGTCCTCTTTGCAGCTTCAGATCCTGCCTTGTCCTGGAATTGCTGGTTAAATAGAGGATCCTGAAAATAGTAATCAAACGAAGGAATAAACACAAAACTTATTGACAAAATCCTACAAGTTGAAACAAGACTCGTACAAATATTGTGTTGTTTTGGCATTAACACATACAACAGAATCTGTTCTGGCCCTAGGTACACTGCTTGGTCGAGATCCCATGCTGAAAAAAGACTCCAGATCGTTATCATTCTTTTGTTGGTTCATCTTTGCAGCAGCTGCTGCCTTATCTCGTGCTTCTGCAGCAGCTCTCTCCCTAGCCTCTGCTGCAGCTCTTTCAACAGCAGCTCGTTCAGTTCGACGCCTTACCTCAGCTTCAGCCCTTGCAACCGCAGCTTTTTCTCGTGCTTCTTTCTCCCTTGCTTCTGAAGCAGATCTTTCTCTAGCTTCTGCAGCAGCCTTTTCTGCTCTTTCTCTAGCTTCAGCAGCAGCTCTTTCACGGGCTTCAGCTTGTGCCCTCTGAACTGCTGCTCTTTCAGCACGTCCTCTGGCTTCAGCATTTGCCTTCTCAACAGCGGCCCTTTCAGCTTTTGAGAGAGCTTCAGCAGCTGCTCTTTCACGTGCTTCCCTGGTAGCCCTTTCTACAGCCTGTCTAGCCCTTTCTCTTTCAATCTGCTTTGCTCTCTCCCTCTCCCTCTCAAGTCTCCTTTGTTCTCTCTCTTCCTCTTCCACCCGTTTCCTTTCACGCTCTAATTTCTCCTGGTTTTCCCTAAATTCTCTCTCCAGAGCATCTTGCTGGTCATCTTTTTCCAGATGCAAAGAATCCTTACTTCTAGCAGCCTTTGCATATTCTCTTCCACGTACTTCCTTAGCATGTCTAAATTTAGCCTCAGCTTTATCCATAGCCTCCTTCATAGCAGCTGCAGATGCAGCAGCTGCAGAGGTCACATTATTCTCTTCACTAGCATGAAAATTGGCACTTTCATCAACACTGAAATGGTACCTACCCATGGCAAAATCATCAAGTTCCTCCAACTGTGAAACTGGAGGGCTCTTGGCTGCAGGTTGAGCAAGGTTAGGACTTTGCGAGTATTGATTATAACTCATGGGAGAAGAAAATTCATCATCCTTCTTTTTCAAATTTGAAGAGAAGGTACCAGTTTCGGACTTTGAAATTGGACGAGGAATTGGTGGAGGTGGTCGTGAAGGGGGTGGAGCACTCGTGGGTTGAGTAAAAAGAGGAATCTCTGATACGGTAAGCCATGCATCATCTGATTGCAGTCCCTGCTCTTCTACTGACTGAGACGCATCAACCTGGGACGTTGTTTCGTAGTTCGGAGGAGGGGAAGACTGATCAAAGGATTTATGTGAATATGATGAAACATCTGGCACATCAAACAAGGGAGGTTCCTGAAAATTGTCAAAAGGAACCTTCTTCTCCACATTGCTCCCAGAATATCTGTAAGAAGATTTCTCTGTCTGCTCTCTAAAACCAGAAGATACAGGTGTTCCTGATCTTGAAGGGCTCCCGTCCTTACCTCCATTATCCGTCCCAGAAAATGGATGGACAGGTTTTCCAAATCTGTTAAGAGGATCTAAGTCATCAAATACTCCATCACTAACAGAGGATGCCTCAGCCCTTGCACTTCTAGATTTACCAAGCTTACCAATCTCATCTAGTGGATCGGTAGATACCCCTGACAATGATCCGGGGGTTGATGTTGATTCCATAACTACAAAAGGGTCTTCCATCACATTTGAAGTTGTGTTCTCGGTCTGTATGGAGCCTCGACTTGACTCTGATATTGGTCTGTGGGGGGGAAAAAAAAGGGACGGACGTTCAGCTAATTATCCCTTTTCTTTTGATAACCCAGATTAAGGGGAGAAGAAAACAAACAAAAAACTTTCAAACACGCAGTTTACATAAATTGCAACCAAGAGAGGACAAAAATGGCAGAACATCACAAATATTATGCATCAAAAAAGCATTTAATAATTCAATCATCTTGAACTGTCATTCTTCCTAAAAACTTCAGTCTCATAGGTTTTGTACAAATTGCAAGTCCATTTTAGAAGCCATTTTAATTTTGGAGAGGAAGGATATAAATAAAGAGTTAACACAAACATGTCATTAGTAACCAATAAGTGAAATGATGATGTGACGTCGAGCTGAAACGTATAGCATAAGTATATAAAATTGCAAGCCAGAAAAAAATATTATTTTAATTCAAAAGATGAACCAGAGGATCTGAGTTTATGACCCTAAACTGATCTAAATTGCTATTATGGGATTGATTATGACTGTGTAGAATAGAGCACAAACAGTGGAACAGAACAGTTATGAAATGCTGACTGATTCTTCTAATTTATATGCTTTCGTAAACAAAATTGCAATCACTACAGTCTATAATACTTTGAAATCTAGTTAGCACTTTTGCATCCCAAAATAGAATACTATCTGTAGGCGTATTACGTAAAAGATTATAACACATAAATAAGCAAATGAATCAACAGACTAACAGTGATAAATTACGTAAAAGATTATAACACATAAATAAGCAAATGAATCAACAGGCTAACAGTGATAAATCATTATTAGAAGTGTTAATTGAAAATCACTTTCTCATGAAGTTGTACTTAGTTACTAATTATTGGAGTGTAGAGTCTAAGTCCTTGTTTGGCACTTTTTGAGTGTGTGCATAATCATTACTTAAAGAAAATCAATAGCCATTTAAATTTGTCGCGTGTAATCAGACAACTGTTAGCTTTTGTTGTACTAACATCATCTCATCAAACTATAAAAGTGATCAAATAAATATCATATGATTAAATCAACTAATATAGCAAACCAAAAGGAACCTGGAAGTGGAACCAAAATTATTATTACTACATAGATCTTCTAATTATTAACATACCGCCTTTTGCTTCAAACTAGGCTGGTGATATCGCAGAGCAGAAAGTAATCTGCCAGAGCAATTTTCGGTAAAGAACAATTATGCCCCTAAGGTAAAATTCCTTTACTTACTCCTTGGACACATCAATCCATCTCTCTCCTGCACTCACAAAGGCCACAACCACCACCAGCAACCCCATCACTTTCAAATTCTCAATTATTCATCTCCCCGAGTTTCTCAAGTAGCAACTAGTATGGTGGCTTATCTAGAGCTCAAAATCAACATTAGGTAACCAATGAGACTCCATTGGCACATGGTATAAAAAACTAAAACTAATCCCTCTCCCAGATATTTATTGTCCTTCAAAATCTCAAACACCTTTTCTCTTTGTCAACTGAGCCCTTTTATGATCTATGAAGATAAACAAAATAATTCTTGATAAAGGTTACTTAATAGTTTCTTTAAATATTCGTTGAATGAGAAATTTCAAACTGAAAACCATATGCTAGGTTCATATGGTTGGTACAGAAGGTGGTAGTCATCAGGGTGGAGAAGTGGTGTTGGTGTTTACCAACTGGATCAAGGTTCTCTGCTTCATAGTTTCAATTCTATCGGCAAGCAGCTGACTCCGGATTGATGACTAAATGATGTGAAATGAATGATTGAATTGGATTTTTGATATAGAGTTGCTGTGTGATAGATGTCACAATCGATCCAGTCCATGTGTGTTTGTGCACGTGTCTGATGGAATATTTCGTGACAATGGATTCTTATATGTCTAGATTATTCACATAGGAAAATTTACGGCAGAATAATTACCAGTTCAGCAATATCCCTTTCCGAAATTAAGAGTTGATTATCTTGAATAAATGACCAATGCAAAATGACATTCTATATGATGTTCTTCTATTTCAAATAACTTAATGATCTCTAATATTTTTCCACACGAGTAAAATATTTTTCTTGAAAACCACCAAGGAGGCGTATCCAATGTAAACGATCAATATGTTAAACGATGGCATGACAGCATAACAAGTGAATCTACTCCACTCTGAAAAAAAAAATTTGAAAAAACTATTCTTTCCATTTATGATTTCTGATCTAAGTGTGCATTGATTACAGTAAATTAGAACTATTTATGAGACATTCTAAAATGAGAATATATGTTCTTTCCTTTCTGATATCTGTAGGCAATTTCTTCATATTCAATTGGATTTTCAACTTCTTAGAAATTCCTCTTCCCCCGTCCTGATAAAAGCTGTAGTTATTAAAATTTTACTTGATCTTATGATTTTACATCTGTTCATATGCAGGAACTTGATATTAGAGGCATTGCAAAGAACCTAACAACAGAGCTTGCATGCTAGGTGCTTAAATCATGACAATCTCCACATGGAACACTAGACAATAGCTTTGATACACGACACGGTGTGATTTAGAGGTTTTGAATTTGAGGAAAAACTAATCGAAAAATTAAACAGAACCTTTAGCTCTAAATCTAATTATAGGCTTCATATTTTTGCTACCACGAGTTTTCTTCATATTAGCACTAAAATGACGGTGAAAAGTTTTCCATAGTATTTTGCTTACACTCACTAACACATCCTCTTAGAAAATGGAGAACTTTTTTCATGGAAACAAGATTTGCAAAAGAGACCACTAAAGACTCACATACTGCATCATATTGAGAAGAGTTTAATAAATCAATGTGGGCCCTTTCTACTAGCTCAAAATATAGATGAGATGGTTCATGGATCAAAAATCATGCAAAAGATTCTCTCAACCACTCATTTATAAGAACAAAAACTGTTCACAGGGAAGCATCTTGAAAACGCAATTCAAATAAATCAATATGTCATCTTTTCAATGGCTGAAGTTTTTAGATAAGATGGCTCACTCTTTCATTATCAACCAAGCTCTTTCAGATGTTTGAGAACTTCAAAATGTCTTGTAATTGTGTTAAGGATTATTCTACTTGTATATTTAGGTGTACACTCTGGATGACATAATGCACAAACCCTGGATGACATAATGCACAAATGGCATTCTGTCATTGGTTGGTGAAAATTGTTTTTTTTTTTTCCAACGACCAATGACAGAATGTCACTTGTGCATTATATGTCGCCCGGAGTGGACGCCTGAGGGTTGAGTGTACAAGTAGCAAAGCCCTTGTGTTCAACTTCTGTGGAATTTGAACCTTCATGATGGAAATTTAAATAGACAAGTGGGTGAGTCTTGATCAGTATGCTTGACTTTTCAATTAATCAAAAAAAAAGGGGCAAAAAAAAAAAGAAGCAAAAATCAATAGGATATCAGAAACTTGCAATACGCAAGACACATACCATCTGCAAAAATACCATAAAATTGTTAAATTATATCTGGATATTGGTCCAGTACTTCTAAAAATAGCAAGGTTCAAACCACCATACGTTAACATGCTCAAAACAATGGCAAAATCAGTGTGTTTGTAATCATTCACAGGCAACGCGTAACTGGGTCTCTAAGCTCATAGGACAAATGACAGTAAAATGTGAAAATTTTGCCTATAGACATTTTCACTGTCATTACATGCATTATTTTCTTCTGCTCATCTACATCTAACTGTAACTTATGTCACGATGATCATGTCCAGAGTAAAATAATTTTCAATTAAATGCAAGCTATAAAATTACTTTAAAGCAAGAGTAAACATATAGAACTGAGCAGCTAAAGAAAATCAGTTATTACAGCTCTAAACTAGAAATTCAACACAATAATCAAACCAAATAACAAAAGTACCTGTTGCTCCTGGCAGGAATGCCACTCCCAAACCCAGCAAACAAATCATCGAACCCTCGCGAAGTAGAGCTGCTTTTAGCACTACTGCTCTTGCTGCTGTTGTTCTCCCCAAACTTGTCATTTCCACCCAAGTTCCCCAGCAAATCATCAAAATTATTTTGATTCTTGCTCTTTGTGGAAGGCGATGCAATTGACGCAAACACATCATCCTCAAATCTGACCGAGGAAGGACCCAATTTGTTCTTCAACCCCGGCAAACCATCGAATATATCATCATCATAAACAGGCTTATCGAACACCGGCAACGACGACGTCTTATTATCGCCTATATTACTGTTTGAAACTTTCGATTCCGACTTAAAAATCGATTCATAGTCAAAATCACTCATGGACGACGGCTTGTTATTACTATTAGAACTCGAACTCGAAGTATACTTAGGAGGCCCACCGAATACATCGTTGAACAACAACCCATCACGATTCTGATCGTCAACAGATCGGGCGGGGCGTCGATCCGCCTGGTCGGATCTCATTGGATTCGATTTTCCTTGGGGTCGGAACCCAAAATCCCGTGCCAGCACATCCAGGTCATCCATTTTGAATCAAGGGGTTCGATTTGCAGCAGATCTGGACGAAATTAACGGGCAATTGGGAATCCGACGGATCAGTGCAAAAAGGGGTATGATTGATTATTCAATTAACAGTGAAAGATAATGTAAATGGTACAAATGGTTTATTATATAGTAATTTAAAGTATACGAACAGGAGACGTCTATGTAAAGGTTGTTTGAATAGTGTTTCTGGTTATTACAAGATCTATTGAGAGAGAGGACAAATTTTGCTCAAGGGTCTCTCTCTCCAATGACTCCGTTTCCTTCTACTTCGTTCGTCGTCGTGTACTCTCTCTCTCTCTCTTTCTCGCGGCGCTTCATTGTTTCTTCAATTTCTCCATTTTATTAATTTCCGTTTGATTTGCCAAAAAAGCTTCATTTATTGGTAAATTATTATTCCGTCCTTGAAGTTTTATAAATTTAGTTTCCATTTTTTTTTCCTTTTGCAATATAGCATTTATGTTTTTTTTTTTTGGTCTCATTTATTTTCGTAGTTTTGCCATATCCTCACGGTGTTTTGTTCTCTCTATTACTATCGATTATACCTACATAGAGAATTTTCATTATAATCTATGCATCGTCCATTATATTACGACTCAACACGGAAATATTACATGACAGATGCTTAATTGGGTCGAGCATACATTTATTTTACAACAAAATATGTTTCATACTAAATTACTAATAAATTAATCCAAGAGTGAAATATGATATCAAATGTGTACAATTTAAAAAATAATTGCCATACAAGACCCAGTCTTAGGATTTTGAGTTTTAGACCATAAATACCTTCCAATTGTATGGTTGTACTTTAATTTGTTTTGTATAATGCTAATTCCTTATGAACGACTACAGTAGTCGCCCTACTTGACATTCCATGTGTTATGATTTTAATAATTGAAAAAGGAAATAATCACGTGGATTTCCATATTAATAATGAAACAATCAGAAATAGAATGCCAAGTAGAGCAACTATTGTCATCGTCAACTAAGAATAGCATTGCTTTTGGTATATAAGATACGTTTGACACGACATTTGAAAAATCATAAAGCTGCTTTTAAACTTATAAGTTGCTTTTCGACGTGTGTGAATATTTTTTGGAAGGTACTTTATCTGCTTAGAAGAACTTTTAAAACAAGTTGACATCAATTATAAAACAGCTTTCTCAAAAAACTTTTTTACAAGTAGCAAAAGCCCCGCCAGACGGACACCACAGACACGTTTTATCATGGTAAATTAGACTGCAGTATGAAGAATTAAAGAGAATAAAGTTGAAAGTCAATCTATTGTTCTATCTAATCTCGTCTAATAATTATATCCAACGTATAGAAACGAAAAGCTAAAACCGAACTAGTTGAAGTACGATAATTCATCAAATTCCCTGTAATCAACAAGAATACCTTGTCGCCATATGCAAAATCTTATCCGAGATAACTGTTATATCCTATGATACACCTCTGTAACCTCGGAATTCCTATGAATTATGAAGGTCTGAATATTTTGTAATAGAAATATAACAGTTTCACTATAAACAAATGATGCCCACCTTGATTTATCAGTTACATAAGTTCTGGCATTCAACGGTGGAGTATGCACCGTTACTTACAGAAGATTTATCTGAATGCACCCTCCTGTAGAATAGCACGTACGCAGCTGCTGACTTAAAGTCTTCTTCAGTGATTAGTGATATGTGGCTGTCGTCAAAGTTATACCACCTATTTTCGTCAAGAAGCTGCGTTGGACAGATTTGATGTAAAACATTAGGAATCTCTTTTCGGCGTTAGATCAGGAATATTAAAACGTTATGGAAAGAATATGCACACCTTAATATGTGCTGTATAGTGCCCACTTCCCATGCTACCGTAATGATTTGTTAAGGCGCAGAGTTCACAGATCTGACGCGGGGTATTCTTGTTGGCTATGTAGTTTGTCAAATCAAAGTCGTGAATACGAAAATTTACAAATGTGTCAAGCTTATGCTTTATCGATCTGCTGTAATAGAACCTTTTTAGATGAATAACCAGCACTTCAGGAAGCCTCCAAAGATCCAGCTTCTTGCTCTCTTGGCGCCTCTCCTTGAATTGAGGACAATACCATCTCGCAAAGACGGGCAAATTAGATGTTAAAGACGAGATACATGTAAAATATCAGGAATCATCGCAAAATAGTAAAGAAAAATCTTACCACGTCTTCAGGGACCAATGGCTCTTCATGTAGAAAAGCCTCCAAACAAGTGTACAGTGAGAGAGGTTCAGTTCGAGCTTTCTTGCTAACATGCCCATATTTACAAACTTCTGGCAAGGTTTCCAAGTGGCTGGTATCGTAAGTTCCCAAAAGCTTTTGCGACCAATCAGCAAATATGAGGATCGACATGGATGATGATGACAACTTAACCACCTTATCTTCACCCACAGTTAAATCTATGCAAACATTATTTTCATCGACCAACTGCAATGGAAGTTTCTGGAAGGTCACTGGTTTTAAACTGCCACCATAGGATTGTCTTGCATCAGCACCATCTGAATCGGCACAAAATTCAGTAGATCTAGCGGCGTGAGATTGATTTGATGTTGCCACTGGTGCATTAGAACAATTTATAACTGGATATTCTGTGTTATTTGTTCTTAACATGGGCAAGAGCATTTTGTTAACCATCAGTTGGATATCACCTCTAGTTATAATGTCATCACTTGAGATGGGAGAAACGAGAGGAGTTCCATAAGGCTTCCACTTCATAGTGCTTTGAGTATTACCAGCGCCCCTAAAACACACAGATGGAGAAAACGGGTTATCCTAAAATAGCCAGTGAAGCACTTAGGATTACATGCAAGGAGTAATTCTGTTTACTGCTCTCCACGGCGGTGTATATCAATTAAAGAAACTTTGTTTTCTTCAGGTCTTTTGGTATCTTGTAGGCAGCAAGGTAGTCATCATCTTTTATGGACGACAGTGATATCAATGGTTCCTCCAAAAACCGGTAAATCAAGTGGCCTCTTATCTACGAGCATCAGAAAGTAATTATTAGTAGAAATATTGTGCACAAGTTTTTCCGAGAATTACTCGATTTACTCTGCAGACCTCAGCAAGCAGAAGCTTCTCATTGAGTTGCAAGGAACAATCATTGCTCAGTGCTTGGATCAAATCCCTGCAACGACCCTGCTTTGGAACAGATACAGTGCAAGCAGCCGAGAGGGCACTTCCATCACAAGTAAAAACAGTTACTGTCATACTTCAAGTGATGGTGGATTGAAGTGGCAAGGAAAGATACATGAATGGGTCAAATGTACAGGACAGACCAAAGTTGACTTGTATTGCCCCTGAAAAAATGTGATTTGCTCGTAATTCCAAAACACTGAGAAGGTAAAAATTTGGTTTTCCTAGAGTGGATACAGACTTGCTCTAGTCTCGTTACGAGTTCTCTTTTGCAAATGCCTGCGAAGACATGTTTCAAGGGATCTGATTTTCCTTGACTATGATGTACGGTTGATTTTACCAAGTGTTCTATGGAAGATTCTGCCAAGCGCAATTGTCAGATTTTTGTTTTCCAGGGCCAGTAAAATCACAGTTCTTCCTACTCTTTTATAAACAAGTCAAATGTAGTAATCTCTACCATTTAACTAATGAACAAACTACGCAGTAAGATGAAATTATCAACAGAGTGAATAGAAATGACATAGGCCATACTTTAAAAATTGTGAAGGAAAATTATTAAGTCCTTGTTTGGTCCTCATTATTTCCAAAACACATTTTTCTCTCTTATTTTCAAACACATTTTTCAATAAAATAATATTACATGCAAACCCAAAACTTTTTCTTATTTTGTAATTACACATCATCCATCAAAATACTATTCCAAAATGCATTTTGGGAAAAAAAAAAAAAAGGAGCTCAAACAGGCTCTAAGTATTCAGCAAAAGAACATCTAATTCCATTCTCTTTCCCCAGCTTTTTTAAACAAAACGATAATTCAAATTGAATTAAGGGCTTGTTCGGTACAGATTAAAATCGGATTTTCCAGGGCCAGTAAAATCACAGCTCTTCCTACTCTTTTATAAACAAGTCAAATGTAGTATTCTCTACCATTTAACTAATGAACGAACTACGCAGTAAGATGAAATTATCAACAGAGTGAATAGAAATGACATAGGCCATACTTAAAAAATTGTGAAGGAAAATTATTAAGCCCTTGTTTGGTCCTCATTATTTCCAAAACACACTTTTCTCTCTTATTTTCAAACACATTTTTCAATAAAATAATATTACATGCAAACCCAAAACTTTTTCTTATTTTTTTATTACACATCCTCCATCAAAATACTATTCCAAAATGCATTTTGGGAAAAAAAAAAAAGGAGCTCAAACAGGCTCTAAGTATTCAGCAAAAGAACATCTAATTCCATCCTCTTTCCCCAGCTTTTTTAAACAAAACGATAATTCAAATTGAATTAAAATAATACATAAGTATATATGTCTAAGTGCCACTGGCTTTCCGAATAAGCAATACAACAATATATTTATCTTATTCGTTGCGATACAGCAGCATTATATGCATGTACATGTACTAGACATTGGCAGATTATCATGCAGCTATGCAGTCCAAAGGCATCCAAAAACCTCTCACCATGTAATTGAAATAACCTACAATGAATAAAAGTTACTACATACACGAGAAATCATTGAACAATACTTTAGCTCCCTCTGTAAATGAAGTTAACCACTAAGGAAACAAACATTTCTATTGGGTATTGAGCAACAATTCGTTGGTGAATGAAAGGGACCTCCAGAATGGAACTGCTGGTTTATATTTCAGAAATCCCTTGATTAACATATTATGTGTTTCCAGTTATGACAAAATTTTCTTGAATTGATTCTTTCTACGAATAACGTCATTCCTTAGATGATATACTTTTCCAATCCAGTGGGGTAAATGAACCCAATTAACAAAATGATCCCAAACAAAAAACAAGACCATGTCAATAGAGCATCAAATAGCTATGACTTCTTTCAACAGCATGACTAACTAAAAAATATGTAGAATTATTTCATAATCTTAGTTCTATACAATCATCAATTTGATACCTACTTGGCACACATCTATAATAATGGAATCATTACGAGCAATGTGATTTGCCCAATACTCATCCGCAACCTCTTCATCAGGTCGACCATCTGCATCTCTAGATTTAATATATGGTTTGTGTTTAACACGATTTAAATCTTCGTGAAGTCCATCTAACAAAAATGCAAGGAGCTCCTGTCCAGAAAAGATAATAATAATTCTTAACTCACCAATTAACATCAGCTTGAAGTCATGAAACTTCATGCGAAGCACTATACCTGAGAATCATGTTGTCTGCATCCACTAAATTGCGGTGCAAAGCGAGCAAGCTTTGCTTTAAATGACCTGGGGGCAACTGGAGTTCGCCCTGGTGTCCACAATTTTCTAAGCAACTCACCAAATGCTAAAGCAAGCTCGCCCTGCATATTAAAACACAAGTCAGAAAAATGAAAGCATATTCAAAAATTAATCATGTTTACAGCTCAAAGCACTCTAGCAGGTGGCTTTCCAGGCATTTCATATACCTCAATAATAAGAAAAAAAAAAGTTAATTCAAAATCCCAGGCATGTGCCTCAAACACGCTGCAGATAGCGAAATGACCAGTCCTGGACTAGTTTACAGTAGACTAAAATTTGCCATTTCAATCTCTGACCAAAACCCAAATTTAGAACTCTATGATCTGCCATGATGGAATGGACAACAGTAGATATGTTGACTAAAATTTTATGCTGGAATAAAGGAAGCTTTAATTGCGCAACTTCTTACACGAACAAAGCCAATAATGGCAGGTCAGCGAAGTTCTCATAGCTTTTTGCGTGATTTCAGTACGAGACCTTCAATTACTTCTATGTTAGAGTAACAATCCCAAGTCACACATGGGGTTAAGGCAAAAAGGATAAAATAA
>CAIGRK010339246.1:0-12299 GCA_903798315.1 Fraxinus greggii | reverse complement strand
AATTTTATTCAAAAGATAATAAAATATCATAATTTAGAGTCTCGAATAAGTATAAAAACTACATCATTCTCTAACTAGTACTACTACATTCTACTTTTGTAAAGGCGTTTAGAGAATAAAATTTGTCGATTTCCAACGAACCTAAACTCTATCATTCTTTGTACATTTAAACACATCATGTTCAGTCCTTATTTTTCATCTCACTAGTAGGACAAAGGAAGTTTTAACCAAATTATTATAGCAGAATGTGTCTCTATTTTTACCAATCGTTATATGATAATATAAAAGGAAAACAAGAAAATGTAAATAAAAAGGAAGAAATATATATTTGTTCTAATAACATCTTTTAGCGACTAACTTTGAAAATAATTTATTCACGAGTTTCGTGGGAATGATGAATGTAATTTAACATTTAACATTATTAGTTCTCGTTTTAACTTATATGCTAACTTGTTTTAAATATATTATTATAATATCGATAGGTAAACCGTGAATTAAAATCGAACCAACCCGCAAATTATGGTTTGGTTTGGTTTGGTTCGAAAAATATAACATTTTGGTTTGGTTTGAAAAAATTTCAAACCATATGAAATTGTTTGAATTGAAAATATGGCACAAATCGTCCAAATCGAATTGCGTTCACCTCTTGATGTGCTACGATATTTTCTACATGCAAGAAATTAATTTGAATAATCAAATATAATCATTTATTTATTATCATGAAAAGTCGTGAATTATTGCCATAATAGTAATACCAACAAGATTTATACCTTGAAACAGGAATATCAAATAATTAATGACATTTTATTCAACGGTTCTAGTCCTTTCTAAGTAAAAATGATTATCTTAATTAAAATGATTATCTTAATTTAAGTAGTCTTTATATTGATTGCTTCGCGCAATAATGGTGCTTATTAGAACTAGCAATCAATTATAAACAAGAAAAAGTAATTATTTGTGTATATGTAATGACATGTTTCATAAGTTGAACATAATAAAATTAAAGAAGAGGCGTAAAATATTACATTCACTCCACATATTCGATCACTAAAATTAGAATTAGTGTGATAATTAATAGAGCCCTCAAACTAATCTTCTTATTGCCTTAGCTACAAAAATACTAACATAGTAGTCAGCCGATCGGCATATAGCGAAATTTACGAGGACTACTTTTCATTTTTCAAAACGTAAAAAGCCCTTCGTAGGGCGTTTCATTTCACTCACAATCCGTCACTTTAATTTGTGCTATCCAAACTTTTTCAATCTTGTTTGATCATTATAAATATCTATCTAGTAAGCAATATCATTATTGAATTACAAATCCAACAAGATTGCTTTTCGAGTCTTTTCTTGATGCGAGGTAAGAAGTAAGTGCACAAGCCATTATTGATGTTTATTCAAATGTGAAAGCAACCATTGGGCTTCACCAAATTTGGTAAAATATCGAGTATGATTTGCTTGTTAGTTGGAACTTCTCTATCAAACATATAATGATATAGTCTTAACCAATAATCCACTGACATTTTGAAGCTATGTTATGTTCATATTACTTTCCTTTGCAATATATCATTGGACTATGAGGAAAGAATCCATGTACAAATAGTTGAGTCTTGGAAATTTTATATCAAATTATAGTAGAAAATATAATCACAAGTGAATAACATACCAAATAGATCATATATGAGCAATAATGTACCAAATAACTGGTTCTAGTATATTCTTAAATAAAAAAATATATCGAGTTTATATAAAGAATAATAGTCTATTGGGTACACTACATTCGAAGAATTGATCGCGCTTAAATGGTTCTTTAAAAATTATAAATTTATTGAAGTATATTATATAAATAGCGCACAATCATTCTGCAAGAGCCTTTTTGAGAATTTTGAGGCCCCTAAACAATAAGGATTGCTCTTCATTGTATCCTTGGAAATTAATATGTCTAAACTACATGGCCTTAGTGGTAGAGCAAATTACTATTCATGTGAAAGACTGTAACATATTTTAGAATCTATCTTTGTTCTTTGGTCGTGAAATTATATCTTTCTATTGTCCACTGCGTTTGTGTGATCGTTTTGTCAACCATAATTGCGCAATTGTTTTGTCGCGCAAAAATAAAACTCAATTTAAAATCTTGTTAGAATTTGGGAATGACCCGAATTCTTTGTTGAAGAAAATTGAGAGTCCTAATTAAAGTGCACATTAATTAGATTCCTATTTGGAATGCTATTGTGATATATTATTCAAGTTTACTTGGCGAATTCTAATTGAAGTTCTACTTGGAAGGCCATTGGAGAGTAAGAATTTGTGTTAGAGTTGAAAAATACTTTTGAATGAAGAAAAACATCATTGAACGGAGTTTTGGTCGGAGGCAGCTGTTCATCGAACAACGAAGCCTACGCTGCGGTTCCCAATGAATGGCGCAGTGACGCCTTTGCGCTCTTTTGCTGTTTTTGTCTCCTCCTCGATTTTGGACTCCATTTTTTGCATTCTACTACAATTCTACTATGAGGGTTTGAACGTCCTCTATATATTCTGTATATATAGTTCGCTCTTCATTGTATTTTAGATGAAGTTAGACAAATCATAAACACATAATCTTTGTATTCATTCTCTATAATAAAATATTCATTCTTTTTAAAATTATGTTGTTCTTGGTATCTTTACTTCATATTGTGGTTTAATCTTTCATCTGTTCACAACAAACTGGTATTAAAGCATTTCGGTTTTCATAACAAATCTTAAAGTGAGTAATGTTTAATTAAGTTTTAAGACAAAAGAAGAAATAATTCTCCGATTGAAAGTGCTTCTCAAAAAATATACACAACTGTTTCAAACACTCGCATGGATTACATATTTACAATTTCCAAATTCAGAAGGTTTCTCATTCAGCAGAGATTTTTACCACTTATAGCAGTACCAGATACTTCTGATAATAGATAAATATCATACACAATAATTTTACATTAAACCCTAAAAATAAAATATAATCATCAAAATCTGATGAACTGAACAAGTTCATGGATTAGTTTGAGGCTCCTCAAATTTTGAGGCCCTAGACATTGCCATGTCGAGCCTGCATTCACATTTAAAAGCTATTCAACCAACCGGTATCTGAACATTAAACCATGATTAGCAAGCAGTGGAATGGAAAATTTTCTAATTTCACCCCAGTTTTGTAATAATCTTTGCAATCAAAGATGAAGAACATCTGCTCACTACATCATGCAGGAAGAGTAACATTCCTAAACACTGCTCTATGTACACTTCCCAATATCACACACATGACGCTATAAGACACAACACCTGCTCTGATTAATCTCGACTCAACACAAAAACAAAACATGGATTCAAGGAAAGAACTGAAAGTCCATTAAAGATGATCAAGTGTATCAGATGTTAACTCCAGTGGTGGAATGCTACAGGGCTTGGAAGCAATGATGTCAAACCAATGGTTAGATCCATAGCATTAATGGTTCATTTATCCTTGGCGTGACTAACAGAGAAGTTTTCTTCAGGTTGCTTTTTCCACAAGTAATTAGAAGCTTCAATCCATCTAGGATGGACCAAAAATTTCTTCTCCTGCATTGCCCAACGAGACTTGTCAGTTCCTGCATCCATGGAAACTACGTGTGTCACCTGTGGATCGAGTTCTGTTGAGCATGTTGCTCCAAGCTTTTCTGCCATTTTCCAGATCTGCTGATCTTCGGCCTGGGAATTAGTTGGGAAAACACGGCTGAAGACAACCTTGCAACCCTTTAATATTTCTTTGCGAACAGATTTTAGCACCTGTGAAATGATTAGCAGTTACCATTACATGCAAGTGTAATTCTAAGCATAAAAGCAGATCACCTCAACTAATGAATTCAAGTTTCTTTGTTGGAAGAAATTAACCATCTACTGAGCATCTATCGATATATTGGATTAACCACGCGAATCCCCTTCCATGTGTCAAAAGTTCAATCTAACGCCCAGATGAAAATGTTCTTTAGATGCAGTTAACTAACTTTTTCAAGAAATGCATAAACTAGCATGCATCTAGATATTTAACAACAAATACAATGGAATCGTCTTGAGACTATCAAAGATTGCTTCATACAGATTTGAAGCAGACTCTTTTAACTTCAGTGAACTGATTAAAAAGAATGGATAACAATTGGTAACAAATGAAAACTCTTAAGACTAAACCTTTTCTTTTATCACATTTTTTTGGGCTTTTCACAACTGAAACGGGTGTTAGTAACAGACTGCAAGCACCTTATTTCATTCAGCTTTCAGTAATTCACCCCCCATCCCCTAAAGATGAAGGGGTAAAAACTCATGCCCAATGGTCTAAGAAACTAAGCAAAGGAAAAAAAGCAAGGAAAAATATACGTGCAGGTAGAATAACAGACATGCCATACAAAACAACGGATAGAAAGGAAAAAATAAATTTAGCCACCGAAAATTTACCTGCCTCACATCTTGTTGCTCTAGATCGTCCACGTGTTCCTGCAAGAGACGATTCTTATTAGTATAAATGAAGGTAAAGAAAATTCAAATGCAATTGAATTGTGTTTTTTCCTCATACCGGGTCAAAGTACAAACTGTGGATCTGCTGCAGAACTTTAAGAACAGTAGCAAGTGCTCCCTCTGTCTCACTTTCATCACTTCTTAGTTCGGAAAGCGATGTACAATTGAAGCCAAATTGTCGACAGCTTGAAGCAAAGAAATGGTATCTTTCCATTAATATTAGATTCTCCTTATGCTTCCCCCATACCTGAAAAACAAAAGGCGGCCATCTGATCCGACTCTTCCCACCGAATATATTGTCAATGATTCAAATAAAAAAAAAATACATATGGCACAATTCTGAATTTTTTAATGAATGTAACATAATGTTTCTTTACTAATAACTAACAAAAGTTAATTGTTTTAAGGTTTCAAAACATAAATTAACGCACACGTTTTTGTGTGCTGGCACAGTCAGCATGCTGCTTCCCCCCAAAAAAGAACACACACACACACACAAACAAAAATTTACTTAATTAACTTCATTTATTTATTATCATGAAAAAACGCGAATTAATATCACAATACCAATAAGCTTTATTGATTAAATAGGAACATAACAGAGTGGATGGTGCATTACCATCTTTGGAGACTGTTCTCAATTGTCTTGTGGTGTTTTATTCAGTGCGTCTAATCCTCTCGAGTAGAAAAAATCACGTGGCTTGTTATGAATAATACACCACCACCAAAAGTAGAAAGTGACTGATTTGGTACTTTGAAGGAAAATGTTTGGTATGTTGAAGTGTACTTTATTAAAGAAGAGATTTATGTTGAATATTTTTCTTTTAATGTGTTCACTATTATTCAAGCAACATGTCTTGAGTGCATGTTTTGTGCGTAGTTTTCACTGCTGTCTTTGGAAAAAAAGAATACCATAACCCCCTCTGGGGTCAAGTACTCCACTATGTAAGTGTGCTAGCATATCTAACTTTCATGACATAACTCGCACCAAAAAATACCCTCAGATTTGCACAAATGCTTTTCAAAAATGTCCCTCAGGTTAGCACAAATCCTTTATAACAACCCCCCACTCCCGGTAAAAAGAAGAGAAAGGATTCAACACTTTGTGAACAACTGCAGCAAACTAAGGCATCTCCATTAGACCATTATGAAAATTTAAAGCAAACCCATACTAGCATCACAAGGCACATAATACAATAGCAATGTTTTTCGATTCCTTCCACACATTTACTAAGGTGATCTCATTATCTACTACATCCATTTCAAAGTACAAAGTAGAAGACAATGGTATTCAAATTCCTTCAATCTTGAAATCCCAGCATACGTGTTAAGTCTTTAACTCTTTTGTTTTATTTTTGCTAAAAATAAAAATTCTTTGTCTAAAGTGTGTCATTAAAGAAAAAAAAAAAGACTACATACAGAAAATCCTCAATAAATGCACATCTAAGAATGAGACTCACTCCAACATAATAATTTTTCATCAAATACTCAAAATCAAAAGGCAGAGCTAAAGAATTTATTAATCATTCTATCATGCAATAAAGATTTCAGTTGTCATAAATTACAGAGTATGAAGTGATTACCGCTTCTGTATCATCAAGGATCAAGACAGCACTTTCTTGCCCCAAAACAACATCTAGACCCTTTTGATATTTCTGTGTACAATCCCCTTGTGCTATAACTCTGGAATGGAAATAAACACCCCCAGGGTCCAGCAGCTTTGCCATTTCCAATGCATAGGCACGTTCTCCCATTGTGTATATGTACATCTCAAACAAATTACTAGCTTCCTTCAGAAAGGTGTTTACAAAAGGCCTCAACTTTGTCATCATGTGAATCGATTCCAGTCTAAACAGGCTGCTCTTTAGTGTATCTGGTCAATACAACGTAAATTAACGAATGAAAAATAGAAATGAAAACAATTTTCACCATAAGAAACTGAAGAAACTAAATCAATAATTAAATCCAAAACAAAAATGCTCATTACACTTCAATTTAGCACAATGTCAAGCTAAAAGCAAGTAACTAGTTCAAGGAGAGGTTGTTTAAGCTTCAGGCTGTCTAGTGAAAGAATTTTGGTACATCTGCTTAACAAAGTTTCAAATTGAAAGATAACAAAAATAGCAAAACGCAGTACACGAACTGAAACTGGAATGTTAAAGATAATGGAGCACTTGTGACTCAAGCATTGTTTTAAAAAGCTGACACAGTTTACGCCTTAAGGCATGCCTCATCAAGGCATTCACTTATGCCTTGAGTGCAATTTGTTAAGGCTTACTCCTCGATTCAATGACACGTGGTTAAAGAGCTTGTTTGGTTTTCTTGCATTTTCTGGACTGTTTATTACTGGGATCAGCTTTTAGAATGATTCTTTATAGCGTGGAATGTTTAACAGGTTTCTATGTTTTCTTTTCTCAACCTTTAAACTGAAGGGGGAGGAGAAGACACCATTGCAATTTGAATATAATGGCAAATAATGAGAAGGAAAGGATTGTAATAAGGCGGGTGACAAGGGAATCAAATATGTTGAAAATTCTCCTAAAGTTCCAATTAGTAGCAATGATATCAGAGACTTCTAGGCATTTTCTACTTTTAATAGCAAATAACAATCTTGTTACATGATTACTAACTTTTTGTTGTTCTCTTGAGGCTTACGCCTGGCCTCACAAAGATAAAACGCATATATTTGCATTTTGCAAAATGTCTACATATTTTAGCTTCTATTACCATATATTTATAACTTACCAAATTAAACTGCACATTAGAGTACAAGTATTTAGTTAGTGTAAACCTAAAACATGAATAACATGGTGCTAGCTGCATAATAGTTCTCTAATTTGTTGAATACTTCAATTGCAATATTTACTAAGCCATTGTTTGATATAGATTAAAATCAAATTAATACTTCTAAATAAAGTCAACAATTAATTTTAACTACACATCTCATGAGACCCACAACTTTTTAACTACACATTTCATTAATTTTTATCAAAATTTACTTAATAACAGATTTTAATATACACCAAACACGGACTTCTTGGAAGGAATGTTTCAGTATATTTTGATACAAGTTTCTTTTTTGTATACCTCTTTTACGTGCTCCTTCCCCCCTTTCCCTCTTTCTTAATGAAATTTTGAATTTATCAATATGTAAAGAAGTATGGAGCAAATCACGCTAAAAATAAAAAAATAAAAATTGAACAACACATCCAGAACAAAAAGGAAATAAATGCAAACTTTTAGAGAAAGAAAAATCCTACCAAAGCAGGACCATATAAAATGCTAATGGGAGCATACCAGGCAATGTGTCTCTTTGGCCCTCTAAATATCTTTCTTCAATCGTAATATCTGCAAGCCGGGTCGAATTAAGGAGAGTATGATCTAGATCAAGAACCAAGTATAGCTTCCTATGGCGTAGAAAGTTCTTGAAGTCCTTGTCACGTAATCTAGCAATCTCATCATTAGCAAGCCTCAAATTCTGCATATACAAGAGAACTACATACATTAATGTGCAGTCTTTTCAAACATACAAATTTCAAATATTTTTATGTTTGGGTGACAAGGAGAGGTATATTCTACTATTGAGTATTGCCTGTGTATTATACTTTTACGCATTTTCTTCTTTTTTATTATGTGGTATCGAGGAACTGGACATTGGATTGATTCCTTCCCTTTCTTTCTTCCTATTATTCCTAAGTATTATTACACACATTACTATAATGTGAAGAACTCCAGTTCATGAAATAAGAAAAATGCTATCTGGGAGATCATAACTGAATTCAAGAATATGATTCCCTGAAATAATATTTCAATGGGGATGAATCGGATGCCACTACTAAATATTTTACGATACGAAACAAACTTACTAAGGGGGTGTCCCCAACTTAGCGCATGTTAGATGACATTTAATTTTTAATTGTTTTTTGGACTTTGATGTGCAAACCATTGTTTTTAACCCCAACTCAGTTAGTGACTAAGAAGCACCGACACAGATTGACTCGATACGTGTCGGACACGCCGACACATGATTTTTTAAAAATGTTTCGACAAGATATGTCGTCGACACGTTGATTAAAATGTTATTAGTTTTTATTTTTTTTAATTTAATAGTCTAAATTAAATATTTTTTTAATACTCATTGCATCATAATTTTGGCTTCCCTTGTAAGTTTATTTTTTATTTAGGATAAAATGGTAAGTAAAATGATAAAAAATTTGATCCACATAAAAATTAACTTTTTGTAGTGTTGAAGGGTAAAGTTGTAAAAAAAATTCTAACTAACTACTAGAAAAAAGATATTTTACATAGCATTTAATGTTTGGTCAATTGGGCCCAAAAATTTGAATTAAAAATTAGGTTTAGCCTTTTAGGTCACCCGTCACTTCTTTTCTTCCTCACTTCATCGTTTCTTCTCTTCATTTCTTCTCAGATCCCGTCTCTGTCTGCTTTTCTTCTTCTCTTCCTTTATTTTTTTCTTCCTTTCTTCTCAAAGTCGGCCTTCTTTTCTTCCGGCCGTGTTTCTATTTTCTTCAAGCCGTCTTTCTGTTTTCTTCCAGCCATTTCAGCCTTGTTTTCTTCCAGCCGTCTGTTTTAATTTTGTCTCCGAAATGCCGTAAGGGCTCCGACACGAGTCGGAGATGGGTCGAAGACATACCGGTGTCCGACACGTATCGGTGTCCGATACGTCACCGCCGGCAGCATGTCGGTGCTTCCCAGGGTAGTGACATAGTCCAAGTACTAGGCTATTGGGTCAGTGGTTCAACCAGTTGGTCACTAGTCAAACAGGTGGATAACTACGTTCTTAGGGAGTAATGTAAAAATATTGAAAATGTCAAATTTCTTTTCAGACAAGGTTAAATTTATATGTTGTTTTCATAAATTATTCTTTTGTGTCTAAGCATTACGCATACTGTAAACAGTTCTGTAACAATAATACATTTATTTTTATTTTATAATTTTGTATCATATGAAGTTCATATTATCCACATTTCACTTGCGTACCAACACTATTGAGTTTATATTTATATGTACATTTTATACAGCATTATATACAATTTTCATGGAGGTAGACTGAAAATAATTTGAAGTTAAAGAAAAACTAATAATAAAATAGATGATTTTCTTGTATAATAAATATATATTATTTATATTTTATAGGTGTATATTAATCACAACAATACTAAATATAATAAATTTTAAGAAAGTAACCTTGTGTATGTACCCAAATGCCACACGGCTCACACCAGACTCATCATCAATTTTCTGTCCACAACGTATGCACATCCCTCCAATGATACCAGGATGTGTACACACATTCTCTTTTGGAGATGATCCTGCACCAGAACAATGTAACAGAAAGAACATTTTACAGGAATGCTAAACTTCCAAGTTGGAAATTGGAACCTAAGTGAACAAGTTAATAAATGTNACACACATTCTCTTTTGGAGATGATCCTGCACCAGAACAATGTAACAGAAAGAACATTTTACAGGAATGCTAAACTTCCAAGTTGGAAATTGGAACCTAAGTGAACAAGTTAATAAATGTAGTTTAAGTCCTAAACAGTTCAAAACTCTTTTGACGAAAGGTTATGAGAGATAAAAGAAAGACTTATCCTCAAATGATTATCACTGCAAGTATAAAGAGCCGAAACTAAAAGGAGGTACTGAAGTTAGTGAGAGAGAAAGAAGCACAATTATTCCCATGTTATAGTTGTTTATGTTTGTTGAACTTATTAAAGCATATTGCGTAAGGGAAGAATGGAAAATCCACTAATTCTAAGTTCTGATGCAGGAGAACAAAAACTCAGAAAAATAAAAATAAAATTATTTCTATATTTCAGTTCATTAATGTATGTCTTTTTTGTTTAGTTATGGCCTTACTTTCTCAAATCTCTTATACCATCATTATTTTAGATGAATGGATTCAGACAATTACAAGATAAGTAACCCTACAAGAAAATATTTTGGAACCGCTAAAGCATTCAGTGCAAGGTCTTTGGAGTATTACAACACTTAAGCCTCAAGTTCAATTATAATGGACCAAGCAAGTTCAAGATTACAATTGGCTCCTACAAAGGCACGTGTTACACAAGCCATCAGCTGTACAACTTATCACAATCTCTGTTTTCCTAGTGGTTCCCACCGTGTTAGGCCTCAAACCAGCAGTCAAGTATTGCCTCATGTAAAGTGTAGAAAGTATGATCAGTAGCTACAGCATTTTGGGCCACAATAAGTACTTAAAAAAAAATATTGTTAAGATTTAGCACACATACTGAACTCCAGTAAAAAAGAAAAAGAAAGAATTAAGAACACAAAAGAATTACAGTAGATTGAAGTTGAAGCACAATTTGTGCTCTTCCTTCTGGGTAAGATGTGGGTTCCAATTGAAGAGGAATATGAAGAAGACAGAGTACTGACATAGGATGAACTCAGGGCAAGAAAGACAAATATGTTTCCATGGTGAACCAGAACCACCATGTCCACGGACGCACCAGGTATTTAGTGCCTATAAACACCATTTCATTTTTCTCTTCTTTTCTTTTTTTGTTCCTGGAAATGCTATTGCCCATCAACTCTTCCAAGCAATTTTAGTTCAAGCGAGAACAGAATACTGGACTTCTATAAAGAATTGCATAACTAGAAATCACCTATGCATCTGATATAGAAAGTATCACCTAAAGTTTGTGGTGCCTCTCCTTGATATTTGGAACAATGTGAATCTACCATTTCTTCGTATACCTCCACCTTGCGCCTCTTAATTCTACAACAAGAATGGGTAACAAGATAAAACATAAATACCAAGAGGTGAAAATATAAAGAAAGTGATGTTATTCATCCAAAAAATGCAAGTTATACAATTATTTTCACCAGCATAAAAAATAAACATGTAACCTAAAGTATTAACAGAAGTGGGCTCATTCTGTGTGGCACCTCTTTTGTAACTAGATAGTCTTGCATACAAAAATTTATCCATAGTAGGAGATAAGGACACGTGATGTGATTGTAGCAAAATAAGCTTAAATAGTTTCATGAATAATTCAATTTTAACTAGAAACTGAATTGAGAATTTAACGTCCAAAAAAGATTTAACATGAAATTAGGAAGGATAAATCAGAGGATCAATATGATGGTCATTTTCAGCTGTATCTAACTAATCTCTTTGGCAGTTTCCAACACGATAATTCTGAGAGGAAATATTCCATTCAAAATAATTATCTGACATCCTCCAAACTCATCAAGATTTTTGAAGGATGGAGCCATTTCCCTCCATATCCAAAATCCAACCACCACCCACCACCCAACAACCACCTATTCCGGTCAACGCTGGCGACGAGGTATCGATCTGCGAACCCATCCCTACCGGCCTCACACCACATACCTATGGTCATTCTGGCCAATACCCACACACACAGGCGACGGCCCTAAGTGGAAACCGTAGCACCGCTACTCGAACCGGAGCAGGAATCTCGGGCAAGAAGTACTGGGCGGATGCGGGGACTTCAGGCGATAGAAATAAGGGCGGATGCAGGCTGAAAACAGTTGAGAGATCTGGGTTCCAAACCCAGATTTACCATGATTCGGTCACTTTTCCGGCAGACGCGGCCGATCGGCGCTCTATGCAGACCGATGTTACGGCAAACTCACAGACATCGCATAAAGTTGATCAACGGGAGCTAATGCATAATGACAAGACGTATAATGTTATGGAATATGACAATCATCATACGATGCCTAAGTCTACGGGGAGACATGCAGAACGCTCACATGGTGGCATATTGAACAGT
>CAIGRK010339157.1:0-11942 GCA_903798315.1 Fraxinus greggii | reverse complement strand
ATCTTTTTTTTTTTTAATGTAATTGCAGCTGGATCTTTAGAAGGTGCAGTCCAAGAAGTCGACTTTCTTAAATCTCTACCCCTGTGTCTTAAATCACTGCTATATAACTTAGAAGACAACCAGAACTAAACTTTTTCAATGGCAGATTCAAGTGAACAATCTGAACAAGGTTTGATTTTTTTCCCCTGTATCTTTATCCCTATTAAAATTTCGAATTAAATGTCNACAACTTGATATGTTTTTTAGAAGGATTTTGATGCAAGAATGTTTATAATCTTTTTTTTTTTTAATGTAATTGCAGCTGGATCTTTAGAAGGTGCAGTCCAAGAAGTCGACTTTCTTAAATCTCTACCCCTGTGTCTTAAATCACTGCTATATAACTTAGAAGACAACCAGAACTAAACTTTTTCAATGGCAGATTCAAGTGAACAATCTGAACAAGGTTTGATTTTTTTCCCCTGTATCTTTATCCCTATTAAAATTTCGAATTAAATGTCTTTTTTAATATTTCGATACCTGATATATCAAAATTGAAGAGCATGATACTCTGGTTCTTGATTTTATTTGTCTGTGGTTGCCGGAAATAATAATTTTTTTAATTAACTTCTTCATCTTCTTATGGTTTTTATTTTCATCTTGTGAAATTTGTGTGTAGTTGGGTACTGGATTGGAAAATTTTGAAGGGTTTTTTCATGGGGCAATGCAATGATGTATCAAGGGTTGAATCTTTGAACGAAAATCTTAATTCTGATAGAAAAAAAATAAAAATAGACCTTTTCTTGTAATACCTTTTCAGAGAAGAATTTGACTTAGAACTATGTATCTTGGTGAATAGAAGTGTATACCTTGATGAGTCTGCATATTGGATAAAGACCTTTGATGTAATAAAAGATGAAATACTGTTTCTTTATTTATTGCATTTTGTTTTGATGGCAATGCGGGTTAATTTGCATCATGATTTTCGTTTTCACTATCTAATATATCAGTTTAGTAATGAACTAGGTTTTACTTTCATCGTACTTCGAATTGTTGGCTTAAAGTTCTTATCTTTATCAGGTTTGCAATATAGGGAGTGCTGTATTATGGTTTTTGAATGAGGGTAGAATTATAATGTCTTGTCTTCGACTTTTAATCCCTGGGACGACGTACTATGGCCCTGTTCGGTACAGATTAAAAGTCAATTAAAATTGAAAATATGACCGTTGTAGATTCTCCTCATCTCATAAAAGTCAACAATAACGGCTAGTTTCTAGGATATATAGGCCATGTTCGGTACAGATTAAAAGCCAATTAAAATTGAAAATATGACCGTTGTGGATTCTCCTCATCTCATAAAAGTCAACAATAACGGCTAGTTTTTCAATTTTAATCCCTCCCGAACACGCCCTATGTTACTTCTTCTTCCAGTTCCATTCTGTTCTACTGTATTTGAGTTTTGAGTATTCTGTATACTTGCTTGTGTGAATGTGATAGTTTGCAGAGAGTGAAATAGTTCATTAATTGAGAATCCAATTTGTGTCTGGGGTTAAAAATGGTCAACAGTTTGATGTTATGTTTCTTTTAGTTTTCCGTAACATAAGTTTGACTAGGGGAAGTTTTGGTTTGTATTTTTATATTGTAAGCTAGGCAGACAAATTAAGCAAGAATTGTTGTTCTGATTAGGCTTCCACTGTACGAGAAGTTTCAATTGCATTTATTGAAATATCTTAGAACAGAAGAATACTTTATACAAATTGAAATACATTTTCCACATTTGATTGCTATTAATTTTATGGTCTTAATATTTACTCCATTAATTAACTATTTATTGAACTTCAACTGATAGCTCAGGAGTTCCTTGACATGTAATTGCTGACGCATTTGTCATTGGCAATCTAATGAAGATTCATATACAATATCAACTGGACTTTATAAGTGTGATAGTTTACAATATTATACAAACCCAGGGGTTAATTACATGATACCTTCAATTTATTTAGCTTTATATTCCTTATGAATCCGTCCTTTTTGTCTCACTAAAGGTAAACTTAGTATGTTTAAATGTAAAGTATTAAGTGCATTTCTGTGCTCAACTTATTTTGTTTAACTAGCGGACCTAAATAATTAGTATTAGGTTTCCAGGATTCTCTATATAACATATCAATGAGTTGGCCATAGTGTTCACCACTTATTTCACGGAGATAGTTTTTGAATCTTAAGAGTTTTATGAAATTTTTGTTTCAATCATTCTCTCATTGAACTTTGTGTTCTGATCTCTTAGACTTAGTTGTTTTACTTATTTAATTTTTGGAAACTTAGAAAAAAATTGTGTTTTGCAGTCTGCAATTTCTTCAGAAAGCCATCCAAGGCCAAAAATATCAGAAAAAGGACTGCCCCGGAAGAGGGGGAGAATGAGGATGAAGATTCTAAAGCCGAGAGTACAGTGATATACAATAAGAAGAAGCCAACTGCTGTTGACAATAAACTACACTTCTCTAGTGGGACTACCAAGCGTTCTATGATGTCAGAGTCTAACCTAGAAAAAAGAGCCCCAGTTTTTGAATACGAATCCTCTAAGGAAATTCAGGTTCAGAATGATAGTAAAGCAACAGCCACGTTGGAAACTGAGACAGAGTTCTCTAGGGATGCTCGGGCTATTAGGGAGAGGGTTCTAAAGAAATCTGAGGAGGCTCTAAAAGGAAAGAAGAAGAGTGATGGTGATGAAAAGTTGTACAAGGGGATACATGGGTATACTGATTACAAGGCTGGGTTCCGAAGAGAGCACACGGTTGCCAGTGAGAAAGCTGGTGGAGCGCACGGTCCTCTAAGAGCTTCTGCCCACATTAGAGTTTCAGCAAGATTTGACTATCAGCCAGATATTTGTAAAGATTATAAAGAAACTGGCTATTGTGGGTATGGAGATTCATGCAAGTTCATGCATGATAGGGGGGATTACAAATCTGGTTGGCAGCTTGAGAAGGACTGGGATGAAAGAGAGAAGGCAAGAAAAAAAGCTTTGGCTTTGGGAATGAAGGATGATGATGAGGGGGATGCTGAGATGAGTGATGAAGATGATGATTCACTGCCATTTGCATGTTTTATTTGTAGGGAGCCTTTTGTAGATCCTGTTGAGACCAAGTGCAAGCACTACTTCTGTGAGCATTGTGCATTGAAGGTAACAGATTATTCACATCTTTTTATTTTAATATTTGCTGTCATTTCTTGAATTTTTTAGGAGGGATCACAATTATGGCTTCTTTGACCTTCTTTAAACTAATGCATGATTCTTAGGAGGAAAAAAAAATTAAATAAAAGGCTCCTTAATTTACTAAGAGTTGTCTATAATCACCTGTTGCTTCCATTGTGAAGTGTGAGTTTAAAAATAATGACAGATCGCTGCATTTTGTCATCAATGTTTGATTCACTTTTGTCTAATTTCAACCTTTTGAACTGTAGTCACAATTTCTATTGGATGAGTTCAATCAATCATAATGGCAATCCCTCAACCCTCACCCAAAAAAAGAAAGGAAACAACTCGCTTGAAAAGAAACTAAATTGAAAAACTAAGTACATAACAAATATTTTATTTTATTTTTAGTTTTTACTAATGAATTCAGTTCATTGTTCATATTACCATGCAATAAGTAGTGCCTGAAACTTTAAAAAAGAGAGTACATATCACATTATATTATCCAATTGTGATTTCATTTCTATGTTTACAGCACCATGCAAAAAGTAAGAAGTGTTTTGTGTGCAACCAGCCGACCAATGGTATTTTTAATACAGCTTTTGAGATACGCAAGAGGATGGCTGCTGAAGGAAAATGACGGATCTAAGGATACACCGTAATAATTTTGAAGTTCCATGTGTTTTCTATCTTTATTGTAAGTTCTCTCTGTAGGATGTTTCTTTTCAACATGGGTTTGCATTCGGTAACTTTGTAATGGATAACTATTGAACCTTTTCAACTTTGTTGTTGATGTAAATGTTTAAGTTGATTGTAAACTATATGGGTCACTAGTTCACTTAATAACGGAGGTTAGTGGAGTTTCGATATTCATCGATAGCAGTGCAAAATGCCTTCTCAATTTTAGCTCTGTCTTTCTAACCCATGGCCATGATCTTGAGAAGGCAATGCCTCACTCACCTTTAAGAAGTGGAGTTTTAGAGCTGCGATTGCAACCCTTTTATATATCTTGACATGTTTTAACTAATATGCTTAAATTGTTTATATTGGAACTCAGAGTTCAATTGTAGGAGGAAAACTGGCATGTAGATTGCCAAGATTATTACTTGCATGAGGTATGAACTGGGATTCATGATACAACTCTCCTCTTGACATAATTCTAAAACTAAGACCTGATAGTTTACATACGGACCTTTGTTATTATGTGGTAGCGGTAGTTAAGACTATGACGTAGCATTCTTGGTCATTTGTAATTTGTTTGTTGCACTTCATATTATCTTAAGCAATGCAGAGCTTTCTTTGTGGTAGGATCTTCAGTTTGTGAATCATTTCCTGAATTTTGCTTATAAGTTGTTGAATAAAATTTCCTAACTCGCATCAACGTATTATATCAGCACTATCGGCAAACTATACATACAATGATAAACAAGATGTGACACGATCATATTTACAAGATTGAAGAATAATAAAATTTCTGCATTCGAGTCTTGTGAAACCTGGAATTGATAGCCAGGAAAAAGTTTAGACGCCAGTCGTTATTTTCTTTGCCACTACCCTATCTTCGAAATTAGGTTTGTGGCCCGATAATGGCCACAGCTGGTTCCTCTGTTCTCTTGCTTCTTTGACGACAAGCCTTGTACGTTGTCTGATAACATCATTCAATGCCTTCAGATAATTGCTTGATTCATGGTCCCTAATGATTGTACCATCAGAACCATAGGCTTTGGGATCACTTAAAGTTTCCAGTGGATGGGGAGAATTTAGGAATGCTCGAAGAGCTCTCTTGGTAAGGGTGCAGTCGGTATTTTCCAAGGCGTATAAGGCACTGCCTGAAGGAAGTAAATGATGAGGAGGAGATGACTTCTCATTGGGCTGAAGAATAAACATTTTCCCCACAGGAGAATACAATAATTTCTGCAAAGAATTGTGACATTTAGCAGGAAAAATTAGATATATTGGCAAAGCTAACATTTGAAATTTAATAGCAATCGATAATTTGAATGTGGATGCAGGTATTTGTGTCAACGTCTTATCATTTATCCCGAATCTAGCAAGTCAACTGAAAAGGCACTTACATTTTTCTTTAGACAAGGATGGGACCGAAAGGTGCCATTTAGACGCTTCAGCACTAGAGCTGCATAGTCAGGGTAGGTACAGGAGAATGCTCTCGGGACTATATCTCTGTGCATCATCACACAATAAACATGGTTTTCGTCCAAACCCAATTTATCAAGGACTTTATGACCATCACAGAAGATAAATGGTGACCCAAAAGTGACCACTGGTAGAAGAGCAGATGGCATAACTACCTTTCTTGTTAGTAACATCAAGTTGACTAGAAGTGCAAGACTGCCCCCTAGAGAATGACCAGTAAATTGAAATTTTGCTCTCTCCCCAAATTTATTCAATTGTTCCATTATTTCCGGCATGAATTGCTCATATATTCCCTTTGCAGCCTCATAAATTCCTCTATGAACTGGCACATCTGTTCCCTGTTATAAATGGAAGTACTCCTGTTGATTCTACTTCTCTCTTTCCTTAGGCCTCTCTTAACTATTTAGAGGATGATTTTGAAAGTCTTACCTCGAATTTAGTGGGTTCGAAAAAGAGATTTGCCTGCCATGATGCCATTGAGTCCGATCCCTGGCAATTCATCAATAACTGGTTTATCAAGATATGGGCAATGCTCTCAACTTTCTCTTGAATTCTAAGTAATATATAGTTCTCTAACCACATCTCCAGCAATCTTTTTGAAATTCATTTTTACACTATATTTCTACTATATTTACATCAGTCAATATTTATATTCGAAGTCAGTGTGAATACATACAATCCTGGATAATATATCGCATTACCTGGATTACAAAACAGCGAGTGTATATCTTTGAATCATCACAAACAAACCAATCACAAGGAGAGGAATGAAGTGACTGAAGATCCCTTGCTGCCTCTTGTTTTTGCTTCTCATCTGCGGCAACAACTGCTGTCATTGTTGAAGCTACTACACATGCAGCCATCTCTGATTTGTGAACATTTTGGTTTGCACTCTCTTCATCCATTTCCTGGTGCTCGTCTCTTCCCCCTAAGGAAACATCAAATGTAAGTTGGGGTTCAGACCCCAAGGATATCAGGTCCTTAGCACGAGATTGGAGATAAGATGCAGCTGCCACTGCAATTTCATAAGCAGCAGATAAATGAGTGTAGCGTCTTTGTTCAGAATTATCCTCTTTTTCTGAAAGAGGATTGGTCATTGCTGGTGTTGCTACAGGTACACTAGTGGAATCCTGCTCAATTTTGACCTTTATAGCTACTGTTTCTGGCTTCTTCTCTAGGGAAGATGTTACGAAGTCTAGTCCACAGTATCTCCTTAAATCCCCCGTCTGCATCTTTTTGGAACAAAGTTAATTTACTTTAAGTGATTCAACTAGGTTCATGCATTAACTTCTCAAAGCGTAATATAAACTATTTATGGATTATCATAGTCTAAATGAAGGAGATGAAACTAAACAGAATAGCAGTTAGAGGGCTCAGGATTATTATTTTTTCAGCTTCTATTTTAATGTTCTTTCTATTTTGTAAGTTCATTTTTGGGAAGGTCCTTTATTTTTACCATCCTGTTGAAATTTCCTTTGACAGTATTGTTGTTTAACGAGCTTAACCGTTCTAGATTTGTGTTACATTGTGCTAATATGATATAAGTGGTGGTAAAGAATATAAGGTTGGGATATCAATGCCCTTACAGGGACTACAGTGGTGCCCTAAGGACATGACTGCAGATCTTGTTTCTTTAAGTTGTAGAGGGCAAATTCAGGCTGCGACTTGGGAATGTTTTCTGATGACCTTGCCTAATGCTCAGGAAACGGAAATAAAGCGATGGCAAAAATTTACAACGAAGATTAGTTGCCAATGGGCAATGTGCACCATTTTGGACGTGCAGAAGGGGAAGAAGATGAAAAAAGCATAGAACGAGGTTTTAAAGCCGAAGCTTGTTCTTTCAGGCATGCCACTTTGTGTTTTACTGATGAATTCTATTTACAAAATACCTGTCAATTCTATCTTAGATGAGGAAGTTTACAAAGTTTTTATAAGGTGGATTTGACAAGACTAGACAGAATTTAGGAAGAAAAAGAAGTTAAAATCCCGTATTGTTTACTTGTGTTAAGAACTATGTTAAATGTAACTATGATGCAGTTAATAAACATACCTTGATATCTGTAATCACATATGCCCTGTTAGACAAGAAGGCCAGCTGAGAAAATAGCTTAGCATCTGACCAGGATACATGTTTCAACAAGGTCGAGAATGTTTCTCTATCTATATGGATATCCACCTCATCGTCTCCATAATTCGCTTCACAACCTCCATCTTCATCACAATCTTTCTCATTTTCTTTGCCAACATTTCCTTCATCTTTCAGTTGTTTCTCTTTCCAGATATTTCGGATTTCTAGAAGTTTTTCGACCCAATTCACTTTCTTTTTCTCCACATCCGTCTCCTCATGGTCACCTACTTCTACCATGTTCTGCTCCATTTTTCTCCCTTTGCTTGTCTCTGGATCAAACAAAAACGATCGAAAAGTATCTGACAATGGAATATTGAAGAAACTCATGGAACGGCTGCTCTTTAGCTTTGGTTCTGTCGTTGAAGACTGAATATGTCTTTTATAACAGCATAGATGGTTATCTGAGTATGATCTTCGCATTCGCGTTCTCTGACACAGTTCATTACTTGAAAATGAGCGACGAAGCTTGCCTTCTTCTTTAAGCACATTATTGCTGGCGGCATTGGTAATTTGAGAGCTTGTTATGGATGACAAAGTGCATGCCATTTTTGCTGATTCTTCTCACAGGTTTAGTACCTTAAGAAAGTAGAAAATCAGTCAGTCCATGGTGACAGTACTATCTCGTGTTGTCAGAAGATACAAATTTAGTATCTGATTGTATTATAATCAAGAAAAAATGAATAAAATATATATATATATATATATGTAAACAGCTTATTAATGTTGTACACACGAAATAACATAAGCGAAACCTAATTTTGTCTCGCTATAATAGGAAATCAACTTGGTGGTTGGAGAAAGTATTACTCTTCTACATTGAACTTTCTCACAAATTAAAATGAAAAAGTCTCTACATTTCTTGGAATCATCGTATTGTGTCTTTAATTCTTTAATCTAACCTATTTATGGTGTTCAATTCCAACCCATTTAGTCTTTCTTCGAAATTCCTTTATCGGATTCGTATCCAGGGTCAACAGGTTCTAACTACTCGATCATACTCAAGTTTCATAACTTTTGGCTTGCTATCTCGATCATGATTTTTCTAGTTTCCTCTGAAAGAGGCTCCCTTTCGGGCAAATTGCGGGCGAAGAGGGATTTAAAACCTTACAACACGTGCTCTAATCCTCTGATCTACGTGCCTCACCTTGTATCCACTAGATTAAAAACTAAACCCGTTAATTTCAAATCTCTTTGGTGGCTCAAGAACTTATCTGTGGATAAAAAGTGATCTCAAAGAGATTCAAAACTAAATGAAAAGCATTTGACGATAAGAAAAAAATGTTGGGATGACTTGTAGGGAATTCCATTTTTCCTTGTGAGCAAATGAGTCCAACTAAATAACGTCTGAACTGAGAATAATTAATACTTGCAGAAAGAAAAAAATGTATAAATTCAACTACATAATTAATTACTTGAAACTTTTGACGATTTGAAGGTGGTTGCATAAGTAATTCATGAAGCTCCTTGCATCAATGTATTTCTCCAGAAAATGGCTAGAAATCCTTGTAGTTGCTGCTGCTGCAATAAAAGCTTCAAGAAATGGAAGCAGAAATTCTTGAGAGAGAGAGAGAGAGAGAGATCCCAATAACAATATAACAATTCTAAATACAATGTTTATATATACATGAGAGGTCTTTTGCAGAGATCTGCACGTATTTTTTTGGTGTATTCAGACGAGTTTGTGGGATGTGTTCCTGTTTTTTATTCTATGTACATGCATTATGAATTTCTCTTGTGTGATCTATTTTGATATTTGCATACGTTTCAGGGCAGGGGTGGGGTGGTAGAATCTCCTGACAAGGAAAATGAACATGAACACTTGTTACATTTGAATCTTTCTTATTTTCTTGGACTTATTTGCCCATAAGGAAAAATGGAATTCCCTACAAGTCATCTCAACTTTGAAGAATTTCCTTTCCCTTTAGTGGTTGATAGGAAATTAAGGATTTCAATAAAGAAAGAAAATGTGTAACGTTTGAAAAAATAATTAGACATTTCAAAATAATCGAAGTTAAAATTTATTTCTATTGTATTTGTCAGTATGATCTAACAACTTGTTAAACTCTTAACAATTTTCTATTTAAATGTTGTGATCTAAAGAGAGAAATATATTCTTAAACCCAAGTTCGTTCAGAAGTCGAATCATAAAAAAATAATAAATTTCGTATTAGATTAAGGCCATGTTTGATTGCTCTTTCTTTTTCATGGAAGATGGAAATTAAAATCAATTTCTACTTTTTTCATGTCTGATTAACTAAATTTTCCATGAAAATGGTTTTCCATATTTTTTTTTTTATTTTTGAGGAAAAGCTTTACCCATGGGTTTGGTGAGAAAATATTTTCTAGGCAGCTTTTTTATTTATTTATTTGATTTTTTTTATTTTTTTATTTTTTTGTAATGGAAACAAATTATATCCTCGATTATAACAAATTATGTCTTCAATGGACAATTTTATGGAAAACAAAGTTAAAAGGATACTAAAAGATCCAAAATTTCAATATTTTTCAGGTGAAAAATTATACCAATAAAATATAATTAATTGACAATTCCCAATAAAATAAATTCAAGACAATTCAATTTCTTGAAATTTATATTCTTTCCACCCAATTTCATTCTTGTAATCAAACGGACCATAAGTGATCGTTCAATAATCAAAATGATTCGACTATACAAGTCATTATCAACAACTAATTTCAATAATTAGTAACATTGGCACACTGGAAAGCTTGTTTAGGGAAAAAAGAAAAATCATGACTGAAAATGAAATTATCATTTGGCTTAATAGACTTAATTGTACTTTAAAGAAATGGAAAGGGCATTTTAGGCATTCAAGAAAAAAGTGGCAGTTGAGAGATTTTAAAGAGTAATTAAAAAAAGAAGGGTATAATTGTAAATTAAGTAAGGCAATAGCCAAATGTGCGGTTGCATGGCTTAGAGATACTCTATAAGCAACACATGTTGACGATTGTGGACAGAAATACAATTGGAGTAACACCAACATGAAACTATGCTCCCGTTTGGCCCTCTGTATTCCTTCATTAAATTATAATTTATTTTCATCTCTCTTTTTATCAATCACGCATTTTTTAATAAAAAAAATATTACACAAACTCAAAAAAAATTTTCTTTCTTTTTAACTACATATTTTCTAAAAATTTATTATTTCTCTCGAATAATGAAAGCCAAACATGCGCTTACAGTATCTCATAGCCTAATTAAAGAAATTGGACATTGTAAATGATATTTGTTTTATCATATGTTGACCCAAAAATTTATTAATTTTAGTAAATGGCTTGAAAGACAATCCCACCTCGTACCTAAAATCCACGTTCAAACATGCATAAGACTAAATTGGACAGTCGACAAATACAACATGTTTGACATCTTTAAGTTCACCGGCATATATACGATGATGATTTAACTCATGCAAGCAATATGTTGTCTATAACAGGAAAATGAAATAGTATACGTGAGCATACAGTATGGACACGTTTAGTTTGTCGCATTTGACAATATTGCGCAATTTTAAGAAAGAAATAAAAAAAAATTACGCTCGATCATCCTTAAAAGTTCTAGTACTTTCTAATTTTAACAAACATAAGAAAATTAACGTAAGGATCGAAATGGAGCTAGGAGACCTTTCCCATCCCCACCCCCACCACGCTGGAGATAACGCAGGGCGATTTTGCCATCCCGGGATGTGAGTTGCTTGGGCCTACATTTCAACTAAGCCTATTAACCTTTGTCAAGCCCATGTTGTTTTAAATCCACCAAAAGCCCAGATATATTTCAGGTGTCCAACCTATTCAGTTTTCTTTCCTCAATTGAGTCAAATTCCTATTCATTAAAATTATCAATTGGGTGCAGGGGAGCACTTCACTCGCTTAAGCCGAATTCACCCAGTTCCCTCTCAGCTGACACCCTGCTCGGGATCAGCTCGAACGGCGAGAAGAAATGCAATAGGGAAAATGAGGTAAATATTTCTAAAATATTAAGGTTTGATCTCTTCTATTCTACTCTGATACCACATTGAATTATTCGTTCAACTTTTAAGTTAAGCATTTGGACATTATTGTAGCCCTTTATAATTTTGTTTAAACATAATTATTTTCCTTTACCTTTTACAATAAATAAGAAATCTATCGATGATAGTTCAACAAACCCCAAGAAAAGTAATTTTACGATTTTGGAAATAAATGATAAAGTCTACAAAAAATAATTAGATATTTAGGAAACAATGTTGTACCGTGTTACCATTTTTCTCCATGCATGTTACAATGTTTCATCACAACTAAGTAGACGAGGATTATCCCGGGCTCTCAAGAACAAATAGTTGAGATCCATTCAATACGATTAGGTAATTAGCATATTTTGAGTCATATTTTAAATGAGGCCTGGATATCGATTTTGAAGAGTTCAAGTTTTTACTTGATCGACTCGATGATTAGACTATTTTCTGTTCAGTCTTATTGAGTTTTCACACACACACACAC
>CAIGRK010339123.1:0-10195 GCA_903798315.1 Fraxinus greggii | reverse complement strand
AGTTGGTAGAAAATCATTTTGTATTGTACCAGACATATGGCTATAAATATAACCCATGTTCTATCTTTTTTAACTAGTGTGTGAAATATATAATTTCGCTCCTCTTTGTGTTCTGCATTCCATCAAATACATTTTTTTTTTGTTTTATCTGCCAGTGGAAAGAACATGCTTTATTCACTAAAATGTCTGGCTTTTCGTTCTTGCATATCATTTTATGGTTTTTGAAGTTTAAAGATATTGGTTGATTAATTCTTTAGCCAGGTTTATATATCTAGGTGCAACATTCATGATTAATCCAATAAGCCTATCATCATTTCATAAAGTACAAGATAAGAGCTGTCTCCAAATTTATAACCAATCAGAAGGTTCTCCTTTTTTAGTTGGTAGAAAATCATTTTGTATTGTACCAGACATATGGCTATAAATATAACCCATGTTCTATCTTTTTTAACTAGTGTGTGAAATATATAATTTCACTTCTCTTTGTGTTCTGCATTCCATCAAATACATTTTTTTTGTTTTATCTGCCAGTGGAAAGAACATGCTTTATTCACTAAAATGTCTGGCTTTTCGTTCTTGCATATCATTTTATGGTTTTTAAAGTTTAAAGATATTGGTTGATTAATTCTCTAGCCAGGTTTATATATCTAGGTGCAACATTCATGATTAATCCAATAAGCCTATCATCATTTCATAAAGTACAAGATAAGAGCTGTCTCCAAATTTATGACCAATCAGAAGGTTCTCCTTTTTTCAGTTATACTGGATCTTGTATAGAACGTGATTATTGAAGATAATTGATTAATTTTCTTTCAACCTTTATTGCAGACATTTATTGCTCAGGAGCAAACTTGCCTGAAAAGATTGTGGTTGTCCAATGATCCTCTGTGGACCATTGCATATCGACCTGTTTCGAAACGTAAAAGAGTATATATGAAACTAGTTCCAAAAGTGGAGCAGTTCATGGGAGGAGAAAAGTTCATGACAGTGTACTTCTCAGTGACAGAAATTCCCATCTGGATTTTGTTCTTTGCCCTGGGTGCTCAAAATGACCGAGAGATAGTAAATTTGATTGGTTTGGGCACAGAAGATTGTGCTATTGTGAATGTACTTCTTGCATCAATACATGATGCTGACAAACAGTGTGAAGGGTTTCGTAAGGGGGACAAGGCAATCCGTCATGTTGAGAAACTGATAAAGAGTTGCCAATTCCCACCTAAAGAACCAATCGAAGAATGCATCACCAACTACCTGTTCCCCAATCTTAGAAGTTTTCAACAGAAGGCTCGTTTTCTAGCCTATATGGTGAAATGTCTCTTGGAAGGCTACACAGGCCGCAGGAAAGCTGATAATAGAGATGATTTCAGGAACAAGAGGTTGGAGTTGGCTGGTGAATTGCTGGAGAGAGAGTTGAGAGTTCACATTAAACATGCCGAGAGGCGCATGGTCAGGGCTATGCAAAGAGATCTTTATGGAGATCGGGAAGTGCAGTCAATTGAACACTACATGGATGCCTCAATCATAACTAATGGTTTATCTAGAGCATTTTCAACTGGAGCATGGTCACATCCTTTCAAGAGGATGGAGAGGATCTCTGGTGTGGTGGCAACTCTGAGACGAACAAATCCACTGCAAACAACAGCGGATATGAGGAAAACTCGCCAGCAGGTTTCATACACAGGGAGGGTTGGAGATGCTAGATACCCGTAAGTGATTGTAGTTAATACTTATCCTGTTTCATGACGTAATTCTGAAAATCTGATTCTCTCCTTACAGCCTCTTTGCTGCAACTTCTTTCAATTGATAAGTTGTCATCTTTTCAACATTTCTTGTTCTTATTTTATAGTGTGGCCGTAGTTCTTCCAGAAGATGAATTAATCAACTCCTAGCTATTATAAATTAATAATTATGGAATACTGATTCTAGAGGTTGTATTATATTTTATTCAGGTGTAGGAATGCATCTGTTCGGAAACAAAACTTTTGAAGGATGTAGCATTGAAATTTCCAAATGTATATTGTTTATATTTCTGGGTTGACATTTTAAATCTGAAACGATTTAGATATCCTTCACAAATCTTTAGAAGTATCTGTTTTATGAGTTTATCTATCAAGGAACTGGGCAAGTTTATCTAATGATTTAATTCTAAAATTCTTTCTTTTGCTCACAGTATTGAGTGATATATCCCTTTTATGAATATATCTCATCCACAATGCAATAGCATATTTGAAATTTCTGCTGGCACAATTCGTAAAGAACGTGAAATGCTGATATATCCACATAATTTGTTCTTCAAGTATCAGTTAGATGTCCTAAACCCTTGTTGAATGAGTTGTCTGAAACTGCACCAATATCATATCTGTTTGAGCGACCTATATATTTCATATCATGACTTATGAGTCATGAATGCATATCATGTTTGGCATTATAGTGTTGTTAGTATCTAATTATGTTTGGATTTGATGATACAGGCATCCTTCTCACTGGGGTAAGATTTGCTTTCTCACTACGCCAGACGGTGAAAATTGTGGACTGGTTAAGAATCTGGCAAGTTTGGGTCTTGTCAGTACTTACATACTGAATCTGGACCATATTCTTGATAAATTGTACGATTGCGGGATGGAAAAATTGGTGGATGATTCTTCAACTGCTCTCGATGAAAAGCACAAAATTTTTGTGGATGGAGATTGGGTTGGAATATGTAAAGATTCTGCATCATTTGTTGCAAAGCTCAGACACAAACGTCGCAAAATTGAAGTGCCACATCAGGTTATCTTGCATGCAAAATTTAGTTAAATACGATTTTGATGAAACTTTAGTAAACTACATTACTAGAAAGAGCTACAAAATAAAACTATTTCATGCTCTTTTGTATATTGGAAATGTCAAATGCGATCACTGTATTTGCTTTTTCATGAATTTTTTCACTTGATCCACTATATAAGTTGTGTAGATTGAAGACCATTTATATCATGCATGACTTTATCATGGTATAATTTGAAGTTAACATACATGTGCTATGCCATCAGCTATTGTACAACTGGAAGTTGTTGCTTATGTAGTCACTTCATCTTAGTATATACTAGACATGCTAGGGTATTGTATCTTGCTAATGTTCTGAACTTTATTAGCAGTCATTTGGGGTTCCATGCGATTAGATGTAACTGTATTCTCTTTTCTACCAACTTGTGACGTTTTCCATTGAGAACCTATCTGTATGTGTGTTTAAGCACAAACTTGCATACACTCTAATGCATGTGCCCATTTGGATGCAGGTTAAATCTGTTACTGTATTTTATTCTAGTGGTGGTCTGAAATCTTTATTGCTTGATTTCCTTGTAGATTGAAATCAAAAGGGACCAGCATCATGGAGAAGTGCGTATATTTACAGATGCTGGAAGGATACTCCGTCCTCTTTTAGTTGTCCGAAATTTAAAGAAAATTAGAGATTTGAAAGGAGAATATTCGTTTCAATCACTTTTAGATAATGGAATTGTTGAGCTTATTGGACCTGAGGAGGAAGAAGATTGTCAAACTGCATGGGGTATTTCCTACCTCTTTACAGCGAAGGAAGAGAATCCACCTATGAAATATACCCACTGTGAACTTGATAGTTCTTTCTTAGTTGGGATAAGCTGTGGAATTATCCCTTTTGTAAATCATGACCACGCGAGGAGGATTCTGTATCAGGCTGAGAAGCACTCTCAGCAAGCTGTTGGATTTTCCACTACAAATCCAAATATAAGAGTTGATACTAACATTCATCAATTATATTATCCACAGAAACCACTTGTCCGAACATTGCTTTCCGACTGTCTTGGAAAGCCAAGGTATGCCCGTCACCATAAGGGCATTCTCCCTCACCCCGAATTCTTCAATGGGCAATGTGCTATCGTGGCTGTCAACGTTCATCTTGGGTACAACCAAGAGGATTCAATAGTTATGAACCGTGCATCGATGGAACGTGGTATGTTTCGTTCGGAACATATCAGAAGTTACAAAGCCGAGGTTCTTAACAAGGAAGCACTTGGAACGAAGGCCAAGGCGGAGGACTGCATAAACTTTGGAAAGATTCAGAGTAAAATTGGAAGAGTTGACAGTCTGGATGATGACGGGTTTCCTTTTATTGGTGCAAACCTCCAAACTGGTGATATTGTCATTGGAAAGCATGCAGAATCAGGGGTTGACCACAGCATCAAGCTGAAGCACACGGAAAGAGGCATGGTTCAGAAAGTGGTGCTTTCTGCTAATGACGATGGGAAGAACTTTGCTGCTGTGTCTCTGAGACAGGTGATATCAGTTTTCATGTATAATTTGATTTTTAGGAGCATCAATATCGTTGATTTCTTACAATGTACCTCACAGTCCTTTGCTTTTAAGCTGTCCCTTTATCAGCGTTACAGAATTGTCAACTCTATAGTTTCCTTGATTATATTTCCAAATTACTTCATGCATTTTTTTATTTGCCTCGCACAATTTTTTCAGGAAGGTGATATTTCACAATTGATTGTGAACCACAAAATAGATAGATATTTTGAGTTGATTAGCATCAGTAAAAGGAAATTTAGAAGGAACTTATAGATCATTTGCTCAACTTCAGGAGACCAGGTTTTAGATTAGCTCAACTCCCCTCGAGGCTGAAAGTCGAAACAGCTTTCCAGAATTTCCTGTATGAGTACTCTTAAAACTAAGAAAAGTGGGAACTGCAGGGATAGTGTAGGGAGAATATTTTACAATTGAATACTGCAGTTGCTATAAATGTTAATTTGAGATGCACTCGGGCTTTTCCTACGATCAGTAGTACAACTCGACTATATTTTGCATTAGATCCTTGTGGTACTTATGTTTTTGGATATACGGCTCTACAGGTTCGTGCTCCCTGTCTTGGGGACAAATTTTCAAGCATGCATGGACAGAAGGGAGTCCTGGGGTTCCTGGAATCTCAAGAAAACTTTCCTTTCACCATGCAAGGGATAGTTCCAGATATTGTGATAAACCCTCACGCATTTCCTTCCCGACAAACTCCTGGTCAACTTTTGGAGGCTGCTTTGGGCAAAGGGATCGCCCTTGGAGGTGCACTAAAATATGCCACCCCATTTTCCACTCCATCAATGGAGGCTGTAACTGATCAGCTTCATAGGTATGCACTCGAAAATGAGTAACTTTACTTCGCCATACATGAATTTTTTTTAGTGAGCATAGAAATAATCTGAATGCATCTGAATGACAGGCTTGGATTTTCAAGATGGGGAAACGAGAGAGTTTACGATGGCCATACAGGTGAAATGGTTCGTTCCCTCATTTTTATGGGCCCCACATTCTACCAGCGCCTGACGCATATGGCTGAAGACAAAGTAAAATTCAGGAACACGGGGCCAGTTCACCCTCTTACTCGTCAGCCAGTGGCAGACCGAAAGCGTTTTGGTGGAATCAAATTTGGTGAAATGGAACGTGACTGTTTGATAGCTCATGGGGCAGCAGCCAACCTGCACGAACGCCTCTTCACTCTCAGTGATTCCTCGCAGATGCACATATGTGGAAAATGCAAAAATATGGCAAATGTAATACAAAGGTCAGTGCTTGGTGGACGGAAAATCCGAGGTCCCTATTGTCGGTTCTGTGAGTCAGCAGAACATGTAGTTAAGGCGAATGTGCCATATGGGGCGAAGTTACTGTGTCAGGAGCTATTCAGCATGGGGATATCTCTCAAGTTTGACACTGAAATATGTTGAGTTTCCAGTTGATTTCTGTCTATTGTGGTGTTTAAGACAATACTATGAAATTGTCGCTGTAACATTATGTATGCTTTTATTATCTTGGGATGTAAGCGGTTCAGTTCAGATGGTATTCTACCTATTTTCAAATTAAGTAGTCTCTAACTTAACTATCTGTTCTATCAATTAACATTGTTGATCCTAACTGTCATTTTTAGTCCAGATTGATGTCAAGGTGCGGTCTGCATGAAACAAATAATCGTTCGTGGGTTAGTCGTGGTGGCGATCGAGGGTATTAGTTGGTGGAATGAGTCTCTTCTGCATGGATTGATTGTTCTTTCATTCTTTCATTTGGTAAGTTGTGCTTGATTATGAATTACGTGAAGATCCGTATTTACGGTGATATTGGAATTCAAAGTTCGAGCAAAATCAAATTATGTCCAACACCAGGGGCGCCCATATGATCTTTGAAATTTCCTTCTTATTATTATTATTATTATTTTTTTAATTTTACGTCTCAAATTTTTGTCTTGTTTTTTTATATTGTTATATGCTCGAGAGCATTCAAATTTTCGTAAATAAAATTTTAATAATATTGACATTAGAACATGAAAGATCTATTTTTATTAAAATTTATAATTGTAATCGACAACTTTTTAACCAAATATTTTATCAAATTTTATCAAAATCCACCAAAAATTTATTTTTATCTAAATTTAACTGGACTTCATGAACTTACGAAATCCATAAAATACGAGTTAGATGATTTATAAATAAAGTAGAACAGTCGATTTTTTCTAAATTTAATCGCACTCACGAAATCCACTAAAATATGAGTTAGATGAATTGCAAATAGACTATATTACAATCTCACCCATATTTTTGCCCCAATTCTAATGTCAAATGCGAAAGGAACTATTTTGAACACTAACTATAAGCTCAGCCAAAAACAATGTAAATAAAGTAGTATGCAGTACAAACTGGAGAGGGAGTTAACCTTCAACTAAGTTATAAAAGAGAACTTACCCCATCGATAAACATGCATAAATAAATAGTACAAATTTAAGAGTTAGCTATTGCCTTGATGGCATGCAGTCACAGATTATTCAGTCCTTCAAATCATGACCACCAGCACGCCTCCTCAAATCCTCACTATGCTTATCAATACTACTATGATTATTTGTTTCATAGTTTGCTTTACAGATGACTATGTGACAGTTTTTTAACGACTGAATTAACTGTTTGTTTTGTCAAAAATGAAGTGAAATGTTGCCAAGTGTAAAATTTGTAAATCGGGTGTGTACATGTAGCAGGGCTGTAGTTTGAATCCCGAACCGAATCACACCCGATGATGCTGCTTCTCTAATATTCTTGCTAGTCTCTTTAGCAGCATCCCATGCATCATCCATGGTCTGTTGCCTTTTTCTCAATAGTTCACCGTTGAATCCATAGTTTTCAGAGTCCCTTCTTTTGCCATTTCAGCCATCACACCCGCCGTGTCCCTGCCCGCATCATCGTCTTGTTCTTTGCCATTTCTATTTTCCCTCGTATCTTTGTTCTGATTCCTAGTTACACCTTGAAAATTATGAAAAATAAAGAACATACATAAGTACTTAATTCTTAAAGGCAAAATTTAAGAGAAAGATTTACCTTATAATTGTTCTCGAATAGCACCTGCACCAGTAGAGATTTCTCAATTGCAAAATGTATCGAAGCTTGGATGCCTCTTTTGATGAATAAATGAAAATATTACCTTATAACTTTTTGGCAATATTATTTTGCAGCACCTATAAAGTGCATGAGAGTTATTTCCCTGTACCTCGATGGACAATGGTATTCGTCGAATGAAACATGGGCAACACGTGTCTGAAATTCATACAATGATTTTTGGTGACTCAGCAGCAGGGCAGAGCTCACATTGTATAACTTCGATTTTCAATGCTATTTGTGTTGATTTACCTTTTGTTATTGACAGGTGGCCCATTTAATGGTCCAACTTGGGCTGAAATTTTTGTTTTTCTATACAATCACACAGCCGTGGCCTTTTGAGAGAGCAAGCCCATATGTAGGATTTCGAAGAAATATGTTGGAGAATGCGATGTTCAAAGGGTGGTTCATGAGTCGGATACTAATGTTGTAATTTTACATGATATTGTAGCTCTTTCAATTGAAGTAGGCACTAGTTCAGTAGTTTTTGTCACTTTATTCCTTATTCAGAAATACAGTAATCTATCAACTTGTTTTTCATTTCTTACTACTTC
The DNA here is from genome assembly GCA_903798315.1 of Fraxinus greggii. Taxonomy (NCBI): domain Eukaryota; kingdom Viridiplantae; phylum Streptophyta; class Magnoliopsida; order Lamiales; family Oleaceae; genus Fraxinus; species Fraxinus greggii. Next base: position 2,220 of record CAIGRK010339123.1, on the reverse strand, counting down.
TCTAGTTTCTCGTAATTGAGTCAATTATTTGTCATTTCATGTACACAAACAAAAACACAGTTGACTTTCACAAACGTGAGAACGAGTCAGAAACATTAGTGCATCAAGTAAAATAATGGAAAATCGACTTCTTAGGGCATGTATCTTTCTTTATATTGATATCATTTGAACATATTAAGATTACATGATTGGAAGATCCATTTGATATCCAAAAACTGCACGTCGAATAAGTAGGGAATGTATGCCATGCTGATAGGGTTCTACTACTATTATATCAGATGTGAAATTTCTACAAAGAAATAATAGTTACATGAGAAATGCCCAAGTATCACTAGTGTTAGATAATTTTATAAAAAGCACCTTAAACTTCATTGAATCCGTATATCAAAGAAAAGAGAGTAGAAAATTAAACTGACTACGACCGAGGCTACTTCAACCAAAATAAGGGCAACCCCTATTCAAACCGAAAGAAATACCTCATCTCACTTATGAAGAAGTCGTTGGATCTGGGCTCCGAACAATGAGTTTAGGTTAAAATTAAGTTGAAGTAATTAAGATGAAGAAAAGGACCTTCAAAAGAAAGCAGTATTTAATGCTTTCCATTTCATTAGCACTCAGCATAAAATTGAATCACTTGGATCATCAGTTCTCTGCCAGCCCTCTTGGTAAAAATTTAAGCTTTCTTCGTTTACAGTTTTTTTTTTTTTTTTTCCAATGTTTATAAAGTCCATCTAAGAGTTTGTATGCTCCAACCCATGCTTTGGGTTTGCATCACCCGTTACAATGAGGGGCTGTGAAGTACATCGAGAGGAGGAAGAGAAGGCCTGGGGGAAAAAATGTGGAAGTACTACTTCTATTACAATAATAATAAGCAATAAACTTTTATGCGAAGAAGTTGCGGAGGGATTACCTCTATCACGAGATGTAATGCTAGTTTACCTATCCAATTTATGATAAATTGAGCGAGTAAAAATTATATGGCCTATTTCTCATGAAAATGGTGCACGAGCTTCTACCCAGAAGAACGACAAGATCCGCTAAAACAAGAAGAGGAATAAATGAATGAATTGGCTAAGAATGATTTTAATTTTATTGGATTTTTAACAGAGAAAATAAAATAGATCCCTATGCCATACTGAATTTATTGAGTTTAAGGTGATCCCAATGCTCATCCAAATTTATACATCCCATGCACTAGTATTTCCCAATTAATAAATTATTTACACGCATTACATATCAAAAGAATTAAATTCCAGCTCCAAGTATATAAATTCAACTTAAACTAAAACCAAATGCAGTCGTAGCTTATTGTCAGATATATTTTTAATTAACAAATCAACTGACAATTTATTAATAAAAAAAAACGCTGCATTAAAATAATTATACCTTGACGGTGATTTGCAATATGCCGTCGAAATTGACGATAGAGGCGGACGTTGGGAGACCAGAACATACTCCGGTCAAGTTTCGTATCACCCACAATAATGAACTCCGGTTGATTTATACTTTAATTTTGAAGTGATAATAAACACCAACCCACTCTAACAAAATTAAAATAATACGAAGAAACAAATGAGTCTACAGAACATATAGATCTTCAAATACCAAAATAATGGTTGCGGTGGCGTGCGGCGTAAGGAGGCTTGGAGGCGTGGTGTAGCAAGTACAGGGAAAGCTCTACAATGGGGTCTTAAACCTCAGTGCTCAGGCACTTGATTTTGAAATAAATGTTTTCCATTGTTTAAAATTTAATTCCTCAAATTCAACAACATATTTTTTTAATAAAATATTCTTATATGTAAATTGAAAAAATTTCATATATTTTAACCAGTCATTACGCTAAAAAATTATCTTAAAAAATTATTCTCAAAAAATATAGATCAAATAGAGAGAGACCAACATATTTTTTAGACATTTGATTGTAAGGATGAAAAATGAATGGAAAGAAAATAAATTTCAAAGAAAATAATTGCTTAGAACTTATTTTTCAGGGAATTGTTAATTAAGTGTATTTGATTGGTATAATTTTTCCACCTGAAAATTTTTAAAATGTTGGATCTTATTGTATTCGTTTCGCTTTGTATTATATGGAAATAATCCATTAAAGTGATAATTTTTTTCACGATTGGTTATAAAATTTGTTTCCATTGCCAAAAAATTAAAAAAATCCTAAAAAAATTATTTTTTCATCTAAGTTTAGTGTTCATTTGGTTTCGTTTT
>CAIGRK010339057.1:0-13836 GCA_903798315.1 Fraxinus greggii | reverse complement strand
ATATATTGTTCTGCAATTTGTTCTATATATATTTTTTGTAATTTAATTACCCTATATCATTTTTGTTCAATCTATTGGTGAATACTATAATATATGGTGCTCATCTGTTTTTGGTGAAGCCAAGTATTGAGATTTGGAAATCTTGGATTCTGTTCTATTTTGTACTTCAATGTTCTAGGAATACGCTTTTCTGGTGCTTTTTATTTTTTATTTTTTTTTCCTAACAATGCAATTGCATTTGAACATAATTTGTGCAGCCATCTATATTTTGAATATTAGTAGAGCTACCTTCTATATTAGAATTTCGTTTCACGAAATACAAAAATTACATTAATCCTCTAGCTTCATCTTCTATAGAAATTATGCAAAGTTTTAATTAACTAAAAAAATCTACTCTTGTAATTTCTTGCATAACTTGGCTGGAATTTCAGTTGAAGGGATATTTCCAAGCGTTTTTCAATTTTCTAACGTTGTAGAGTTTTCTATACTTTTTTTTTACTGTCTTTCTTCATTAAAAACTAATGCAAAATGAGCACTTTCCAATTATGTACTGCATTGGAAGTCTGCTCTACAAAGGGAACTATACTCAATAGGAAACATGTTTCGTAAAATTGGGTTTGGATCCTAATCCCGTGGCTAATTGTTATAACAGTGGACTTGGAAAAGAGGTTAGCTATTTCTATATTGTATTCATCGTTATATGTTTATTTACTTCGATAAATTGAATCTAATGGTGGATGTTAAACTGAATGTTGAGTCAATGATATGGGATATATCATTATGTTTGAAGACTAAAAAACGATAGACGGATTGCCTAAAATATCGAATGTGAACTTATAGATGACACAACTGGGTCTATTTTTTGATTTTTTGAAGATGTATTATAGTTTAAACAATCCTTGTAAGTCCTAATTCGATTTAGCCTTCTCAGATACACAAGTGTGGCAAAATTGAAAATCAAAGTACACTTACATCTGCATGGTACTGTTTTGGTTGAGTCGGCAACTGTAAGTCTCTCTATGTAGAACTATTTGAAGTACTCTGTTGAATATTTTCTGAACTATAATAACCTGTTTGAATTTAAATAAGCTCTTGGAAAAGGATGTGGAAGTTCCTGTTGTCAAAGAGTCAGCAAAGAAGCCGTTGAAAATGGAAACAGACAAGGTTGTTATGTTATTCGAAAACCCTTTTTTTAATTGTACTTACAGCTTTAATTGAATATGAGGTATGGGCTTTAATTGAAGTTTGCCTCAGAATCCAAAGCTTATTGAATGTTCAGATGTAAATTGTGATCATTTCGAGGCCAAACTATGTATTAGGATTGGGTTTTGCAATTCACAATCATTGGAAACAATTACTCATCCTCCCAATATTTATTCTGCAGACAACTTTCCTAAAACTACTGTACAGAACCTTAGCCAAACTTCCATCCTCAACAACAAACTGTTCTTCTCAGTTGATCCTTGATTGATTTTTATCATTTTGCTTATGCTTTTTAACTGCTTAAAAGTTCTGATTGAGTTGTATTTTTGGGCAACACAATCATCTAGATTATGTAATTTTATAGAGGAGGAATTCATAATGTTCATCTCTGATACACGACTGCCGATTATCTACTTTGTAGTTCGAACAAATGTTGGTGACATTAGCATTTGGGAAGTTGGTTCCCAAGATAGGCTAGCACCAAAAAACTTCGAGGTTTGGGATATATCAGCTTGTTCAATGCCATTCCAAGTGAGTATTTTCTTGAGGTTTTAAGTTCCTCACTTCTTTGCTATTTTTTAATTACAATATGTGGAGTCAATCCTTGCTTTACTTCCATTCAGACAACATTAGTTAAAGACGGAACCATATATGTTACTCAATGCATATGGGTTCCTGATGGATCTAAACTTGGTAAAAAAAATAAAAAAAATCTTCTTTCAGCCTTTCACTTACAATCAATTGATGCATTATTACTAGTTTTTATACAATTGAAAGTCATGAAGCTCCTATAAATTCTGTCTGTCCTCACTATAAAGAGAATATTCAGGTAAATGTGCTCACGAGTAAAATTTTTATTTCCTTTTCTATTACTAATGTCTGCATGAACTTCTTAGGCTGAGCTTAAATTATATAATTTGATAACATGAGAAATAGCAATCGGGTTCTATTTTTATATGTAGTTTATCTTCTCTACTACCATCGATGGAAAAATAAAAGCACGGCTTTATGATTCCTTGGGATCAAGAGTAGATTATGATGCTCCCGGACTTTGGTGCACAACAATGGCATACAGTGCTGATGGAACCAGTTCTGTTCAAAATCCATTTCTGGTTACTCTCCTTCGTTGGGATGCCCATATGTAATGATGTAAATGGCTTCATTTTGTTGATTTAATCCAGTAGGGTAAAATTTATAATTTTCCTCATTCGTATCTTGTGGGAGAGCATAGAGTTTTTAAGGAAGCTTTGTATTGGGATGGTTCTTAGTACTAATTAGTTTCTTTAAATAAGTTTTATGTTCTATTCTTTTATGAAGAACAATATTCATATTCAATCAGCGCATATATCTCTAGTCAATACTTAACATTGAACACGTTAATAATAGCTTCAAAATAATGCACGGGCAGAGGCTAGTTATTTATAAAAGAATCTACCTTTTCTTTTTCCTACCTTTTCATGGTTACATGTGTTTATTCAACTCTTGGTCTTAACAAATTTGAGATTTATTTTAAGAGGAAAGAGGGATCATAAGTCATAATCACACATGATTACCATATGTCTTCTTTTTTGAAATCAAAAATGAAATTTCTTACTATATTAAAAAGGGCAGTTTTGGGTTATTGTAGATGTAGCAGTAATACATGAGATGTTGTTGTTTATTTTTCCAGTTTTCACACCTCTAATCCTTTAGTTTTATGCCACATCATTTTTTCCCCAATCTGCAATAAAAACGATGCCGGACTTTGAATAGTTAGGCATTTATTCCTGCATTATTCTTTATTTTCGTCCATATATTTAGAATCACTACAATATAACCAAAAGAGAATGACTGTTCACATGTGATATTGGAGATTGTCGAATAAGACAACATTCCAACTATTATTTGATTCACGAGCAGACAAAAGTTAACATGATGAATTGAAAGATATTAACTACTAGCCCTCTTATAATTTAAAAAAAAAAATCTCTGTGCTGCGGTAAAACCATGTCTATGTGGTGAGAGAATTTTTTTTTTTTTAAACTCTCAATGGTTTTGGATACAAATCTTCTTTTTTCTTTTTTTTTTTTCCAAATTGACTCTTCTTTTTCTTGTTATTTAATTTAGGCAATAACATTTGCTTACATTTTTTACTTGTTATTAAATTTAGGCGATAACATTTGCTTACATTTTTTTACACAAACTAAATACAATTTCACTTATTAACAATTTGCTATGTACTGTTTGTATTTATATTAAAATAGGTTGAAATTTAAGTTAGATTTGCTTATAAATTAATTATATCTCTTTAACATATACGTGAAAATCAAAATTTCTTTCAGGGGCGTTGCTCCCTCGACCCCTGCGACTTGACCGGACAGGTCGATCTCTACCTTTCGGGGGCGTTGCCCCCAAGCCCTCGCTGCCCCCTTGACTCACGCGAAAATGCCTAGGTAGGTCGATCCCCGTTTTCGAATCGGTAAACTATTTACATTACAACAATAAACAAATACATAAATTATGAAAAATATATTATCTCTAAACTAATGGTTTTTTGCTAAATTTGAAGTTTGCTCAACAAGGTGGCATTCCGATGGCCCCCGATAAAAACTATAGCAATAACACTTGAAAAGGTTTTATTCCAGAGTTAGTTATTATGCAGGCATTTGAATTATTTTTTCCTCCATTTTTTTAGTTTTAAGATTGTGTCAACATATTAGTCTGATGGAAAGACTTATGCATAACCATTGGAATACTGAGGTTTGATTCTAAGATTTGCATTCAATGCATTCATTTTTCAGACAGGTATATTTAATAATGAAAAAAATGTTATTTGTATTGTTATTGTTTTGAAAAATTCTAACATAACTTACTCTTCTATTNTTTGAAGTTTGCTCAACAAGGTGGCATTCCGATGGCCCCCGATAAAAACTATAGCAATAACACTTGAAAAGGTTTTATTCCAGAGTTAGTTATTATGCAGGCATTTGAATTATTTTTTCCTCCATTTTTTTAGTTTTAAGATTGTGTCAACATATTAGTCTGATGGAAAGACTTATGCATAACCATTGGAATACTGAGGTTTGATTCTAAGATTTGCATTCAATGCATTCATTTTTCAGACAGGTATATTTAATAATGAAAAAAATGTTATTTGTATTGTTATTGTTTTGAAAAATTCTAACATAACTTACTCTTCTATTCCTTAATGTTACACTTGGTCAATGATCTTCCTAACACTAAGTCATTAACATTTTGTAATAAAAAAATCCCATCAAGATATGAATACTGCGTTTAGTAGAATTTATTCATCGTAATAAATTTCTTTACATATTTAATATATTTAATTTACATTTATTTATTCTATTAGAATCTTGACCTGGAGTTAAAACTGTTGAGGTGGCTTATCAAGGACGGTTGTACTCTTATTTCAAATGAATATGTAATTCTAGATTTCAGCTTTGAAAACGAGTGTACTCATCAGATGATGTTACAAAGAAACATAAAAGAAGGAAGTACAAGTACACATTCACTTTTGCAAATAATGGATGAGTATTTAAACTATTTATTATTTACTATAATATTTCATTTTCTGCTTACTTTAATTTTATATTTATGATATTAATTTAATCAAACGTAAAAATTTTTCTTCAAGCCAAACTGTGTAATTTTTTTTGCTCAAATATATAGAATGGTTCATTTTTGGATATCCAATGGAATCAATTTCTCCAGACATGATGATTATATACAGACAAAACATTGCGATAGACATTTGCTATAATGAATACTTTCTACTTCCTCGTTGATCATGCTATTAATGGATAACCATATTTGCGCAAAAAATTGTTGGAAATATCTGTTACAATGATTTGATTTATACTAAAGAACACTAAAGAGACTCCCACAATACAGTTACAAACAGAAATCTAACATATGAAAGCGGTTATCATTCGTGCTCACATGTCAAATGTCCACCTTTGGAATAGCCTTATGAGCATAGATATAAGTAAGACTATTAGAGTTTGTAAAACTTTTTCTATTTCTTGCGACACCTGTAGTTCACTTTTGTAATGTTTATATTTTTGGTGTTTGATTTGCTCTTTGTGTTATGGGTGGAAGTCTTAACATCTCGCTTCACGTCTCGAAGGATTTATTCACACGATAACTATGGTGAGTCTCTAATGACTTCTTCACTTTATTAACATGTTTAGCTAAGGTTTAAAAAGCTTTTGTACTAAATAAACTTAGATATACTATTTTTTTTCTAGCATATCATTTAAAAAGTTGTTAACAACTTTTTATTATCGACAACTTCCAAAACTGTTCATTTTATTTATATTTTACATGTTTGTTATTTAAATTCTAATTTAGTTATAAGTTGATATTCTTACTTTGTAGCCATATGACCATCAATCACATGAGCTTCTCATTCTAGAAAAGGTGTGTTTTTCATACAGGATAAAATTGCTGCCTAGTTTGCTGAATTAATGTTTAAGCGCAAGAATGCTGATTTTGTAGATATCAAAAAAGTTGAACATAGTCTAAAATATTCGACGAATTTGCTAAAAATGTACTCTCTTCTAAGGTTTTCCTTTTCCTTTTAATGATGTATATAGTTTCTAATCTGATCAACTTATATGGATTGAAAATTCATTTGATAAGATGCATACAGAGTTAGCTATTGTGGTAGAAACAAAACTGCTCGAGGCACAAAATGTGATGGAGAATGCTAACTGGTGTGTTGATTATTTTTCCTAATGCGCTAAAGCTTATTTCTCATAAATTGTTTTGGCTCATTGCATATTTTGTGTTGTTCTTTTGCTTAATTTTCTAATATTTAACTGTATAATTTTTCATCTTTAGTACTTTTTTATTCCTTTTTTCATGTACTTATATTGGGAAATTGGATTTTATTGAGATCGTTGTTTCTCTTTTGTTTCAATATTGTTTGGTATTTATAGTAGATTTAATTAAATATTTCTTACTCATGTAAACTTGCAATCTTTATGTATGTCAAACGTTTCTATTATCATCTACATACACGTAATGTTTTCAATTTTATTTTTGGTGAGTTTTTCTGTGCAGTAATATCAACTTTTGAAATAACTATTTTGTTAGATGGAGCACTAGCGAAGTAATAATATGCTCCCAAGACTCTTAACTAATCCAATAAATCTTAAACTATTTTTTTTAATATCTACAATTTTTTACACTAATAAAAACACGACAAATACAAATTTGTGCAACACACATGTTAACGACTAGTCTTTAAATAATCTACAATATATTAAAAGGGAGGATTGAGGAGAAATTTTTGAATACCCAATTTGCCATTACATGTTTAGCTATATACCTAATATACTATTATTTAATTTTAATTTTACTAATAATTAATCAATGGGTAATTATATTATCACTACGAATTTTATCAAGTATACCACATTTTTCTTATTTACTAAATATCCTTAATTAAAATTACATAATTAGAGTTTTTATATACCTTTTAATTAAATAAATTATTGTTACACAAATATAAAACCTAATTTCTTTATTTTTCCTCAATATCTCATTGCTACCTCTGGTTCTGCTTGCATGGCAAAAGGAGTCGGCTGTTGATTGTGGGCCTAATTATCCTCGTCTCTAGTTCTCAATTTTTTGACTACTAGAATTCTAATTGTATGCAAAGGAATTGGTTCTAAGAGTATTTTATTAGAAACATGGCCTTACTTTTTCATGCAGAATCCTCTTATTGAATTGCTTGCAAGAATATCCTAAGAAACTCTTTTGATTTCATTAGATTTGCTCTGCTCCCTCGAGGTTGTTACCATCTTTCTCCAATTACACCTCGTGCACTATGACAGTCTGTTAACAACTCAAAGGAGAAACTTGGAAGGACCAAGAACCTATTTTGGGAAAACATGGCAATAGGATGGAGGGAGATTTTACCCGTATGAATATGGCTTGGTGTTTTTTCCCGATCTTCCATTTCCAATGGATGCTAAATGAGGGGAAATGTTGACAAAATGAGGATTAATATTGGTGATAAGTACAAGACAATATTATTATTTTTTTCAATTCTGTGTTTATTGAATTAGAAGTATAATTGTAATCTTATTGGGGGTGTATTTATTCAAAATATATAATAATTGTGGTGTGATTATAATGTGGTGTAATAATTAAAATTTGCGATGGTAATATAATTACCCTTAATTAATAACATTAATTCCTTGCATATTTAGCTATATGTCCAATATACCCTTATTTAATTTTAATTTTGTTAATAATTAATTAATAAAATTAATTCAACAAGAACTTTAAAAAAATCATTTTCTTTTTCATTCGTCAATAATTCCATAAATTAATCTTTTTAATATTACATTAATTTTTACTAACAACTTTTATTATAAGAATATAACTTAAATTTTTTCACTTGATTGAATTGGTTAGTTTTAAAAAATAGCATCCGTATTTTCTTATTTAAATAACCATTTCATTTGGTTCTTTCACACATATTATAACAATTAAATAATATATTTAATATAATAAAATTAATGTATATAGGACGTTACTGTATAATTTGATACACTTTTATTTTATGTTATGTTTACCCTTATTTAAAAGTTGTCTTAATTGGTAGTTACATATGAATTCCCATGATAACAAGTTTAATTAATAACGGAATACCAAATGATATATAATTATATTCTCACTAAATTTTTTTATTAACTACACAACATCGTACCTGCAATAAACATTTATAATCTTTGCTCATTTTCATCCGTAAGTCCTCAATAATTTTTAGTAATATTTTTATCATTATATGAAACTAAATAAATTATTATAATATTATAATTTGTTGAAATTTTAAATCATCCACACACAACATTAACAAATTGAAAATCTCAATATACAGAGAGAAAGTAAGATGAAAGAAAATGGAAAGAGTCTGTTGATACTACTTTTCTTTTTTAATTTCTTGTCAATAGAGGGCGTGTGAAAGGGATTTAGATATGACTATCTTTATTATTAATAATTAATGTAAATAAATGAGAGGTAAAATGAGGACTGCATTGTGTTAGTACATACACTATGTAATAAATATAATTAAGATTATCATAACTATAAAAATCAACAATTCTCATTCTAGAACTATTGTCAATGAAAGTAATTTGTTATGGGCTAAAGGTAAGAACCGTTGTCAATGAAAACAATTTGTTGTGAGTTAGAGCTTCTCAAAATAAGAAAATAGCTTAGACGATGCTTATGTATACAATGTATTTATGTTGGGCATTGGAGTTTTGGAGTGAGACGAATTCTACAAAAAAATTGGTTGTTTTAATTTTTGACGAAATTTTTTATTATTTTTGAAAGATAATGTAGTTCCTTTTTCTCTCTATTTTTATTTTTTAAGTAATGTCCATCTAAATAATGTACATAAGCTATTTATGAGTTAATAATTTTTTTTAATTAAGCTTGGTTCGTATTTCAATTTAGTTTTTAAAATCATGGAATAAATTATTTTAAATTTCTATTTTAAATTTATCTATTACAACGAATCATTTTAATTGTATATATGCATCCGTTTGGAGCATTCTAAGCATGTGGCAGCCCAACAATATTATTGTCTCATCATATATGTATTATTTCTTTTATTCATATTTATGAATTTATGGAGCTATATTTGTTGGACATCTATATGTTAGATCTCTTTCCATCACTAAGACTTATTTTTGGCTTGACGATTTATATTTTTAATATTTATATTTTAATGGTTTTTATTTAGTTGTTTTATTATTTATTAAACTATGATTTAATAATTACTTTTCGGAGACATGATGAGACATCATCATATGTGCAATTATATTGAACTTTGACAATTAGGATTTTGTTGAAATGTAAACAGAAACCACTTTGTATTGGTTTTTGACTGATTTTTATAAATAAAATCGTTTGAGAATTTTTTTTTTATATTTACCCAATTTTCGATATTAAAAAAATTTTGATGTGTTAATTATAATTAGCATATGCCGCTATATCATATTGGTATATAAGCACAATCATATTCTTGATAAAGACGTGTTGTATGATATTATATTTGTATGATATGTATTTGTTATATGATTTTTTTTCAACATCGATAAATAAATTACTAAACTAATATATCAACGATTTTTTAATATTTTATTTTATTTTGTATGTTAGAAACATCACAAATGAATACATTATCATCGAAAACACTAACGGAAACGAGGCATGATTCATCAATAGATCAACAAAATGAGTCACGTCATTAGTTTAATTCGAAAAATATTAACTTTTTTCGTTTTATTAATTGTTAGTGTATATTTTTGTTGTCATATCTTAAATTTGTTTTCATATTTGCAGGATTGATGTTGGCAAACAAAGATTGCGATTATATCTTCATAAGATAATTGCATGTATCGAAGAATGACGGATTACAAAAGTATCCATACTTTGAAAAGGTTCCATTGAGATCTACAGCAATAAGAACGATCATCTTGAAATTTTAAAACTAATTTTGTGTGATGAGGAGGTATTATATAATGCCAGAGACTCGGAAGTAGCCAATATTTTTCTTATATAAGTTTGACCATCAGAATAATAGGTTAGTGTTTATAATTTTTTCAAGGAAGTAATTTTCAATCTACGTTGTTTAATGACACAATCGAAAAGTTTTTTTCCATGCTTGAGAAATGAAAAATTACCGACTTTGAAATGGAAAAATAAGAGTAATCAACCCTTATTAAAAATTTTCACATTTCATAATATTTTAAAAGACTGTATTATTACTTCAAAAATATTACGCATATCATTCATTCGATACATAAGACATGCAAGTACTTACTACTAGTGTCATAAAAACTACATGTTAATAGAAGTGAAATACAATCAACCCAATTATAGGAATTGAGGACGCAATAGCAGATGAAGTAAGATTATGGGTCAGCCTCTTTCCCTCGCAGGGAATAAAGTAAAGCGACACATATACACCTACTTCTTTCGTAAGAGCTATAATATCAAGTAAGTATATGTAAAATGACTCAATATTATTTATAATGATATGTGCTCAAATCTGTTGACATTGAACATTCTAAGCCCATGTTTGGTAAAGATTAAAATCCAGTTTTAATCAATATAAAGTCAATAATGAATTTTAATCACATACTTTATGAGATTCACAACTTTTCAATCATACATTTCATCAACTTCTATCAAACTTTACTGAAATTCTAATTTTAATTCTCACCAAACATGGGCTAATAATAGTATCGTGAGTATTCAATCTTCTAAATTTTAAATGTCACTATACCCAATTTTGTTTAGAGCTTCCCATTCAAGTTTCAAATAAGAATCCCTTCATGGAACAACTATATAATGATAAACTTTGGAATGACCTCAAATCATGAAGAATCAACCAATAACGTGTTATTTTTCGATGATGAATTTTATTTCCAACAGAGAATTAGCAGCAAAATTGTACATTATTTTTCACTACAATATAAGAGAGCCAAAAGAGAATCACTGTACACAGGACACGTGTAACTTTTCCCTATCGTCGACATAAATGTTTTTCTGTTTCGGTTGAACGGTTTCCTCTTTTCTTTCATTCATTTGGCTTGGAAGATGATCACTTTATTCTCCTCAACCCTAGTTTCGTTCGCCACTTCCATCTTCCACCACCCACTGCCACCACTTCGCTTGCTCAGTCGGTCTATCGGTCTCCTCCACAGCTTGAAGGACTACACTCCGTCGCGAGAAACTCACTTCTCTACTTTCATCGTTAACCCTAGCCCTTTTACGTTCGTCTCTTCCTTGTTCTACCACTCACTGATACGACTTCGAAATTGCAATTAGTGCTCTGGTTTCTTAATTTTCGGCACAGTCGAGTTCCCATAACTTCAAGGTGAGTCGAATACCCTAATTTTCGCTTTTCGGCTTTTTATGTATTCTTCTCGATCCATTTCATTTCATTTCTTCTTCTCGCTTTCTCTCTCCCTCTCTGTAGAAGAATAAATTTGTAAACACATTACACAATAACCCATAAACATTGCAATTTTGTTGACTGCTATTCAATTGATTTTGTTGACTGAATAATTGTGGTCTGTCAATGGCATCACAAATTGTGAGACTACTTGCTCGCGTCATCCTCCTCCCCAAACCCTAGCCTTTTCAGTTGGAGTTTCACCTCTGAATGCATTCTGATATGCACTAATCTCTTCCCGATGATGGTATCAGTCCTGATTTCGTCGAACATGTCCATTCACTCTGATCAATCTGACTATATGTACATCATTCATTATTCGCTCAATTTTTTTTCCCGTGTAGCTGAGTGAGCTATGAAAGAATGTGGTTTTGGCACTTGATGTGTTTTATTAGGTTTTGTGGAGATTTTTTTTTAAATTTTAATTTTCTGGAGTACCGGGCAATTCCTGTGGAATACGGGGCTAGTTTGGAGCCTTTGAAGGTGATATTGTAGAATCTTGGTGCTGGAGAGCAATCTTTTATTCATTTTGTAATTTTAAATTGTTAATTTTCTCATAACACAGAGAGATTGGGATTTTGGGTGTAAATTTCTTTGCTATGATTGTGAATTTGTTTGAAATTTTGGTGCCTATATCTAACTGATAAAACTCTGGATTTTTTAGCTTTTGGTCTTTATTTAAANGTAATGTTTATTAGTGCTTACAATCATTTGACATTTTTTTGTTGGAATTTTAGCTTTTTTAAAGTCTCAAGGGAGCCTATGAGGCCTTTTTTAATCTTTATACATATGCGTGTAAAGGGCTATCTTTATTGCATGTTGTTCTGTTTTTTCAGGTTGAATTCTTTTTTCTCCTTTCTATGTTTATTTTTACTGAGTTAGCTAAAAGAGAATATGGTTGCTGAATATTCGGATTTTCTAGCTACTCATTTGAATTGATCGTGTTTTGTTGAAATAAGTGATAGAGTTATTGTTCAGGAGTCAGATGTTTCAGAAGAAAAAAAGGTATTTCTGAAAATGAAAAGTTTAAAAAGTTTAGCACCTTATCCATAGTGATGTCTTGCTTGTTTCTTTTTTTCTTATTGGTGTTCTTTTGCTCTTTTTTAAAGTAATATTATAATCTTGTTTTATGTTGGGGTTTGATGGACATCTAATTAAAGGTCGTTGTGGTGCTTTCATTTCTACTTTCCTTGTAACGATATGTTAATTAAGGTTGGGAGTAAATGAACTAAAACCATCAGCTCTTATAATTTATTATTGAGAATTCTTGCCTTTGGATTAAACAACTAAAGGTTTGTAGGCGTTGAATATTTCCTGCCTATGTGCTAAGGAGTATCTGAAACGAATACATTGTTTCTTTTTGTCTATATTCTCATTTCTGCTTAAAAATTTACACCTTCATTGGTTAATACTCTTTTTCCTCTTGGATGAGATATAAATTTTGGCCTTTTATTGATGAATTTAAGTTTTTTTCTTCATATTACAGCTCTCACCATGCATTAAAATTGCAATTAGTGCTAACACCTCTTGTTTCTATTGTAGTCAAATCCTCTTTTGGAGGCATTTGGCAATGCAAGAACGGTTAGAAATGATAATTAAAGATATTGTCTATGGGTTTTTATATCAAAAATGCTTTATGTTATCGAGGAAATGCAACCCGTTTATGTTCTTTCATAAAGTAAAAAAGCTATAAGTTTCACAGTTTAAGCTTATTATTTGACACTCTTTGAATTACAAGCTATCTTCTTAATCAAAATTTGCTGCGTTTCCTCCGTTACATTTGTGCTGCTACATCAGGTTTTTGTGTGAACATTTTAATTATTTGTGTGAAACTTGCAGCAGAGTTTTATCTTCATCTTGGATCCGAAAGACTTTTGATGGTGATTCATATTTCCATTTTTATGTTAAGATTGATAAACAATAGTCGTGGAGATGATGGATGGGAGACTCTAGAAATTACTGTGTATGAATATTTTACCAAACACCTTGGCATATATCATAAACATTCAGCCTTCATGTCGCGTCTTGATGTTGAAAAACCAAAATAACTGTTTTATCTGCCACTGGAGGTGCAAAATTTTTTCTGTAGTTATGTTCTAAAATCTGAACTAGTTCTGTTTTTTTTTTTTTTTCACAACTCCTTAGCCTCTTTCAAAAATTTAATTTTCCCACTTTCTTTCTTTTATCAGCTTTGCTATCTGGTTCCTCTTTCAAAAATTTAGTTTTCGTGTCTTCATGTATGTGCATTGTATATCTTTTCATTTGCAAACTTACTATCTATCTACATATATACATACCTCTTACTATTGTGCGTTTTTCATTTTTACATTTGTTCATTTTGTAACAGTGACACAATGAATCAAAGCTTTATGTGGATGATGAACTTCTATTAGGACGTACACGTCCAAAATGGAATTTTAACCTATTCAAATTATTGTCAAATATAGATGCATTTGAGTTTCTCAAATTGCTCCTATATTAATTTATGATATGGGTGTTGTTTGATTACATTTACTTATTTTTGTTTTTTAGGTTGTCTTAAATCTCATTGTATGTGGAAATTGGGAGGAGGACTATAGTACTTGGGGTTGGATGGAAAGAAAAGTTCATTTTCATTTGATGTAAGCAAAAGTTCATTAATCAACTAACGT
>CAIGRK010339019.1:0-13810 GCA_903798315.1 Fraxinus greggii | reverse complement strand
TTAGAAATGACAAGGCGAGAAATCTTCAGTGAAGAATTGAAAGATCATAGGAACAGGGCTAGCCAGTGACTTCTCCCTCCTCAAATACAAATGGGAAGAGGTTTTACCTCCCATTTGATGGATCACCGAGCACCCCTTAATCATGGACAAGCACTAGCTGTAGCAACACTAATGCAGTATCCACTTTGGTTTATAAGGAGGTAAACCCTGATGCTGAAATGCATCAGCGCCAGCCCTACCAGAGGCACCCACAAAGGGGAAGAGATAGGGGGTGAGGCATTGAACCTAGAAATGGGGATGAAGCGCCCAGTTATTGTACCTACTATCAATCACATGGCCAATGCATAGAGAACTATTGGGACGTCACAAAGCACTCCCGAAACATAAATCAAGGAAGATGCAGAAGCTTCCGAAGAGATGATCATCCCAGGTAGACCCAACAGCATGGGAATATTGAGCCGAGGTGCCCTAATATAAATGACCCCCAAGCGGAAGGGATAATGATGTAGAAAGACCTAGAGAAGATCAAAGACAAAGATGAAACCCCCCAACAAATAATGGCCAAGAACCCATCAGGGAAATTAACACAATCATTGGAGGCCCACATATTGGGGAAGAATCTAGAAACTCGCTAAGAAATTATGCTATAGAAGCAAAAGACCCTCATATGACAAGTTTCATAGTTAACCAATCCTTTACTGGAAGAGAAATTCCACCAATCACATTTACTCAAAAAGATACAGTAGGTGTGCATTATACACAATGTGACGCTTGAGTGGTGAGGGCTATTGTATCCCGCAATGGCCTGAAAAGAATGTTATACTCATTCAACATCATCTTTGGAACCACCTTTGACACGATGAAAGTTGACCCAATGAGTTCTCCCTTACATGGCTTTACAGGAGACAACATCATCCCAATGGGTAAAATCACTCTAGCAATAGCGACGGGGACTGCACCCTTGACTGTTTACCACTCGAACTCCATAAGGAAAGTTGAACCAAGGATTGTCAACGTCATTGTCACAGACCTTGACATGAATGACGTCCCTAGGGAGTACCCCTGAACAAGGGGAGTGCGTCAAGATAATCGATATCCCTGAAGAAGAGGACATCCTTGGAGTCATACAAACCTCTGAAGAAGAGGCTGTTTGTGAAAGATATGAGGCTCTAAAGGATGATGTAAAGAAGCTGATCAACTATGGATTTATCCAGGAATCAGTGTATCCTAAATGGGTTTCCAACCCAGTATTGGTCAAAAATCACAACGGGAAATGGAGGGTTTGCGTAGTCTTTTCAAATTTAAACTAAGCATTTCTTAAAGACAGCTTCCTACTTCCTAGGATAGACCAACTTGTGAATTCAACTGCAGAACATGAACTTCTTAGCTTCATGGATGTATATTCTGGATATAATCATATCCCTATATTCCTAGTAGATGAGGAGCATACATCCTTCATCACAGACAATGGTCTTTATTGCTATAAGGTCATGCCCTTCAGGTTGAAAAACGTCAAAGCCACCTACCAAAGACTTGTCAATAAAGTGTTCACCGACCTTATTGGAAAAATCATAGAGGTCTACGTAGACAACATGCTAGTGAAGAGTTTAAAAGCATGGGATCATGTTAAGAACCTTAATGTGAAATTCCAAATTTTGAGAATATACCGGATGAAGCTCAATCCTTTAAAGTGTGCATTTGAAGTTTCTTCAGGAAAGTTCTTGGGCTACATCGTCAACCAAAGAAGCATTGAATTTAATCCTAAAAAGGTCAAAGGTTTGATTGAAATGAGGTCACTTCAAAAACTAAAAGAGGTGCAGAGCCTCACTAAGCGAGTAGCAGCCTTGAATCACTTCGTCTCCGATGAAACAGACAAGTTCCTACCTTTCTTTAAAATCCTTAAAGCATAAAATAAGTTTCAATGGACAGAGGAGTGTGAGGTAGCCTTACAAGAGCTGAAGAATCACTTGGGATAGGCTTCCCTACTCTCGAAACCTAGGAACCATGAACATTTACAGTTGTACTTAGCAGTAACCTCCGAGGCTATCAGTTCGGTTTTGATAAGAGAAGATAATGGTCATCAGTAGCCCGTATACTACATCAGCAAAGCACTTTTGGTAGCAGAGACTCACTATCCAGACATGGAGAAGCTAGCTCTTTCTTTGGTGACAGCATTAAGAAAGTTGAGACTATATTTCCAAGCTCATAGTATACACGTGTGGACGAACTTCCCCCTCAAACAAGTGCTGCAGAAGCCCAATGCTTCAGGGAGGTTACTTAAGTGGACTGTAGAACTTAATGAGTTTGATATCATCTTTAAGCCAAGAGCAGCCATCAAGGGTCGTGCATTAGTAGACTTTGTGGTAGAATTCACTTCTGTTCCAGAAATGGTATAAGAAATGGAACCTGCTGAACATCCAACTTGGAGCCTTCCAGTTGATGGATTCTCAGGTGAGATAAGGTCAGGAGTAAGAGTTGTCTTAGTCAGTCCAAAGGGACATAAGCTTACTTGCGCTGTGAGATTTAGTTTCAAAGCCACTAATAATGTAGCAAAACACGAGCCCCTCCTCGCGGTCTAAGGTTCGCCAAAGAAATTCAAGTGAAGAGGGTCGTCATCAACGATGACTCCCAGCTAGTAGTGAGTCAAGTTCATGTTACTTTTTCAGCCAGAGATAAGTCTATGGTAGCATATTTGAAATTGGTTATAGGCTTTATCCCATCCTTTGAATGTTTCAAACTTGTACAAATCCCACGCTCTAAGAACATCCATGCCGATGCAATGTCAAAATTAGCAAGCAACAAAGATTCTAAATTGCTCCTAATTGTGCCTATAGAACATCTTTCCAGACCTTCTACCGCTTCTGGTGAGGCTATTATGTGGGTGGAGGAAACCAATCATATCCTTCCCCAAAGACCAGACCTTACCCTCTAAAAAGGAGGAGGCTTAGAAGCTCAGAAGGAGAGCTGTCCACTTCATCTTCCAGAATGATCTACTATACAAACATGGGTTCTCACTGTCCCTGCTCAAATGCATTGGAGGAGAGCAAGCAAATTATGTACTCCGGGAAATCCATGAAGGGGTATGTGGGAACCATATGGAGGATGGTCCTTAGCACAGAAAGTACTAAGATAGGGATACTACTGACCTACCTTGGAAAAGTTTGCGCAACAGTTTCTTAGAAAATATGATAAGTGTCAACGCTTCACTGCTATTCAGAGGTAGCCTTCTCAAGAGTTAAATGTTGTGTCTAGCCCTTGGCCATTTGCAAAATGAGGAATTAATCTTAAATGACCTTTTCCCAAATGGAGAGGAAACTTCAGCTTCGCGATCGTTGCCATTGATTACTTCACCAAATGGGTAGAAGCCGAGTCACTTACCAAAATCATTGAGGCCAACACTTCTAAGTTCCTATGGAAGTACATCATCTGTAGGTTCGAAATTCCCCATTCAATCGTATCAGACAGTGATAGATAGTTTGGCAATAAGAAGGTTAGAAATTTGTGTGAGGAGCTAGGCATCAAGAAGCATTTTTCCTCCCTACATCATCCCAGGCAAGTGGTTAGGTTGAAGCTGTTAACAAAACAATCAAGTATACGTTGAAAAGGAAATTGGATGTCTCTAAAGGAATGTGGGTTGATGAACTACCTCAAGTATTCTGGGCTATTAGAACTACAAGTAGAACTGCTACTTGGTCTGCCTCAGCTGGTGTCTAAGGCTCGGGCGCCTCCTCTCCTTCTCCTAAGAAGATTGGCCTCAACTAAGTAATGTCGATACCTTGAATGTTGACATCCAGCCACTCCGTCATATCAATGTATGCATAATTTTCCAGTACATGGCAAAACTTTGATATGCCTCAGTCAAGTGAAAGTTGGCAAGGAATGTCTTCTCAGCATTACTGCTGGCAAGTTCAGCATCACTTCTGACAGTATCCACTTCCTCAGTTAAACTAGCCACTTGGAAGGTCAGCTCCCCTACCTACCCCTCAAGGCAGAGTTCTCGTTATCTCCAAGGTCTCAGATGCCAGCTTCTGATGTGCATCAGAAGTCTCCACTCGCTTAGTAAAGGAAGTCACCTCGCTCTGAGATAGATGGACCTCTTTCTTCAAATATTCAATCTCTGCTAAGGTAGAGGCTAGCTTTATTGGCTCCTCAGATTGTTGTTTCTTCAAGGCCTCCATTTCTACCTTGGCATTGCCGCCAGCCTCCTCAGCCTGAAAGGCTTTATTTGCAAACCCACGATTTTTACGCTGAAGGTTTTTAACGAAGGCTTTAGCCTCTATGGCCATTCCAAATGTCTTCCCAGCCTGGCTCATCATGGTGGCAAAGACATCGACAGCATCACTCGTCTCCACATAGTTTTGTCACCTCTCCATCCAGTACTTGTGGTAAGTAGCAGTAGCAGTTTGGACCTCTAAAGGGAGCAGGCTGAGGGCTTCTGGAGCCAATTCTTCCATTCTCTTCTTCAAGGCAAGTTTTGCTTTGGAGCATCCGAAGTGGTGGAGGCATTTGTAGTCCTTGCCTTCTTTGTAGGTTCTTGCCTCTGGGGCTCCACAACGTTGGGCCTCTTTTGTCCCTTAGAGGCTGCAGTAATTGAGCTGCCAAATAACGTATCCCCCATTGGGACCTCAGAATGAGGGGAATGAACATCTTTGGAACCACTAACCCCACCGGGGGCTAGGGTCCTGAACCGCTTCTTCGGTTCCTCATCAACAACTTTTTTCTCCTATGTGGCATAGAGGGTCGTCCCTCCTCTTGAGAGGTAGCATCCTTGCTAACCTTCTCAATTTTGTCCTTTACCTGGTTTCCTCTAGCAGATGAAGGCTTTAGCCCCTTCTTCCTTGAAGTGGATATAGCGACGATGATAGTTGCCATATTAGGAGTAGGTGTGTCTCCTCTTCTCGAATTTTTCTACAAGCAAAAATTGATCGAGGTTAGTAAAATTATACAAAAAAGTCAAGAAAATGGCAATAAGGACATCTTACCCTTTCTTGCCATCAAGCAGAAGTCTTCAAAAAAGGGCTTCAACGGATTAAATGGTCGAAATCACGCGTAGAAGAGACTTTTTTGTAGACCTCAGTAAGAGTATCCTAGTCACTGTGAGTGAACTCTAATCGTTCAATTGACCCTTCAAAACAAACACAAATTGTATGTACAAGATCTCGTCTACTCAAAAAATCGAAGAAGTAAAGAATGCACTCAAGGGTGTCGGAGTATGAGGTCTGGACTTTGACGTGTGGGACGATATCACCCTCACACTCTTGCCACTTTTCCCTGACCCAGAACTAAGTCTCATTCTATCCTTTGATGGAAAAGGGCAGGCCTAGGACAAAGGAGGAGTGTGACCCCCAAGGACATAGAGAATATCACCCCCTGGAGCCCCTTTTTTCTAAGGATCGAGGTTGCTATATTGTCTAGAAGACATGCGGGAAAATGTCCTCACCCATGGAGATCTCCTTCCAAAGGAAGTAAGTCCCCACCAACTAGGCCCAGTTGTTGGGTACGAGCTAGGTAGGAGCCATCCAGTACAACCTGAGGACAACGCGAAAATGGGTGGATCGACAGACAAACGCCAACATTCAATAAAAACTCACTAACGGCTACGCTGCCTTATCTAGGATAGCAGGCTCGCTCGTTAGGAGATGGGGAAAGGAGTTCGATGTCGTAGGGAATTCTACTCTTTTCTCTGAGATTTGCGAGGTAGGTAGGATCTATGAAAGAAGAGATTTTGGCTACACCTAGGCTATATCATCATCTTCTTTTCCCTCAGAAATTGAGGCACCTCGTCTAGCCTCAATGGCTCTCACAAGGTCAGCTGTGTTGGTTATTTGTACTCCCATTTCACTGGCTATCTAGCTAAGGTCTACGTGTTCCCCAGTGAATGTAGAAGAGGCCACTAACTAAAGGTTTTTCAAAGATAATAGCTTATAAATGTACATACGAGATTTTTTCTTAAGGTATTGAGGGAAGAACCACCACAAACTGACATGAATGTTGAGAAAAGCAAGAAAAGAGAGAAGTTGAGATTGAAGAAGAAGAGCACTTAGAAGAATTTCAGAAAGAAAAACTTAGAAAGTTCTTAGAAAAGCATGAAAACTTGTAGAATTAGAGAAGAAAAGATGCCAAGATTCGTTCAAAAGTAAATAGATTTTCTCAAAAGGTTTATACCTTTTATAGGTAGATCTACTCAACCACCGTTAGATCTTAATCCGGGTCATCTGACCTTCCATTTGAAAGTTTAATCATAGCTACTTAGCACGTCTGGCGCTTCATCTTCTATGGCTCAGATTAGAGCGTCTAACCCACGGGCTCTCATACGCCTGAAGTTTACAAAATACGTGGGGACAACCATCATTATGCATTAAATGTGGTGACAGTTACGTGTATTGGGATCCAAACTGCCTCAGCTATCATTTCTTAGAAACGTCCCCCGACGGCAAATCATTTGGGCACTATAATTAAGGACACCACATGTTTCTCAAAATTTGTTAAGAATGAAATGCCTTGTAGTTATCAACTTTGAAGCCCTATGAGGGTATGGCCCTCTTCACTTCAACCAGTTCAGCTAGTGCTTCAGATATGTAAAGGCACTTCGGAAGAAACAACTTCAGAATTGCTCTACTTCAATAACCCTTCCCAGAAATGTTCCAAAAGGTGAAATATTACCAAGTAAACCACTTCAGACTTCACATGCAGAGGGTTTGCACGATGGTATGGTTCCCCCATCAAATATTTTTATCTCAATTTATTTTCCATTTAAGTCCATGCATTACATAAATAATCATGCCTAAATTTGGTGGACTATTATTACGCCTTGCCTTCGAGGCTCAAAGTAAAGGTGCCACGTAGGCAGAAAGTCAACAAGGAAGTCAAATAAAGACCCATGAAGTCAAAATATGAAGAAATCCAACAAAATTGAAGTCCATGCTGAGGCATTACAACTTATGCTGGAACACTGCCTGGGGAAACAAAGAAAGGAGATGAAGCTCTCAACAAAGAGAACCACCTCAAAGATATCTCCGAGGCTCTCAAACTAGTCCGAATCTCATGAAGCCGATGCTGTCTCTTGCAAATGATTTGAAGATCCCTTAGAAGTGATTGATGTAACACTTGCAATAAAGTTTGTCAGTATGTTGCCCATTGTATATGGCGGTTGGTCCCTTATCAGTGTATTAATTTGACAATAATGTAAAGCCTCAATTAGGGAGATGAGGTCACGTGGTTCTGATCCAACGATCACCACGTTAGCCAATGCAGTATAAATAGGTTTTCTTTGTAACTAAAGAGGGGGTTGGAGGGTTCATTGGAATTTTGGATAATCATATATTCGAAATATACACTTGGACTCTCAAGAAATTAATACCAACACTTGACTGAATATTTTTTAATCTTCTTTACATGTTTATCGAACGCAAATTTCAAAGTACAATATAGAAACTTCTATACACGTTTTATCTATCCTTCCACATATTCCCCGTTTTGTCACCATTTTAGATTAGTTTGGTTTATCGAACGTAAATTTCAAAGTTCAATATAGAAACTTCTATACACGTTTTATCTATCATTCCATATATTCCCGTTTGTCACCATTTTAGATTAGTTTGGTTTCTGCTCAGTGGTCGTTGTTAGCGCGATTACTTTTGTTTCACCCATCGGAGCCTGAACTTTTTTGTCTCTCGCCTCAAAGTACCCCAGCGTCAATTGCCTCCTTACTACTGTCTTTACTCTGGTAGGAACTTGCCGGAATAGTGCTTGACTTGGCAGAGTGGGCCAGGTATCTGTTGGCTCATTTTTTGAAGTCAACAGTATCTATTCGGACATTCCCATAAACATTTTTCTTAGCTGACAAATTAATGACTATATGTTCAATCTTTTAATTTCATTTGCATATTCCTTCGGTTTCTAAGAAAATTTCACAAAAACTCTGGTGATATTTTCATTCATTAATTTCATAATATATCGACTATCTCTGCTTATACAATTATTTGCAATCCTATTAATCCAAAAAAATAATAATAATAACAATAATTAGAACAATAAATTTTGGGTAAATATATTCACATTTCCAATTTATTAGCTACAACACGTCAAAATAATAATTAAGGTTATTAATTTTTGTTTATTTTACATTTATGTTCCCAACTTTTGTTTATTAATTAGCACATATTGTTCCTGATGAGGGTCAAAAAATTCTTTAGGAAGGAGTAAAAAAATTATTTGCCATTCATATTTTTAAATAAACAATAAATACGTAAGTTCAACAAAATACATTCCCCACGTTAAGATAATATTTGGACAATAATCGTTTAAAGATAAAAATGCAATGAATAAAAAATAGAAGATATTAGTGCAAAAATTTGAAAAATTTTAAGACCTCAATGTAATTTAAATGTGATGCAGTTAACAAAAAGAATAACTTGAATATGATTATTCTACAATTTTTTCCTCCGAACAAATTAAAATTGAATCGAATCAAATGAACTCAAAATAAAAAATAATTATTTTAGAAAACGACTACAAAAGATGCTATATAAATAAGATAACAAAAGTATATATATGTCAACTTATTTAGGTTGCGGTGGAACATTCAATACGGCAACTCCAACTATGCTCTCCTCTATATAAAGAATCTTAGTTTCATTTTACATGCAACGCGAAATAGAAAAAGAAACAAAGAATTCACTGTTAAAAGGTGAGAAAATGTTGGGGAAATGGGTTGGGATGCTAATTTTGATTACTATGGTTGGTGGTGGTTGGGTGGTTCCGATGACACTTGGAGTAACTCCGATTCAACGTAAGGGTGCAAAAATACTCTGGTTAATAATTGCAGGCCAGTTATTTTTGGAAAAAATCCGTCAGCTGCTTCTTGTCAAAATGTAAGGGATGCTCATATTGAATGCATTTGTCCTTATCCCTAAAGCTGCAGCAACAATTAAAACCATTGGAGTATCACGTGTTGTCAAACTGAATGAAGGGTGTGGGAGGTCTGTTCCTCGCAACTACAGATATGGAAGTAGGTTCCTCATTCTTTCTCACACTCACAAACACTATTTTAAATATATCGTGTATTGTTGACTCTTCTATCTCAAGCTCTCTTAGCCATACACGAATGCAGACTCTCTTCATTTTTAATCATGATGACTTGCTATTGGTTAATATTATTGCATAATTGAACTTATTTTTCATGTACTACAAATAACTTACAACATATATTTATTCTCGCAGGTATTACCACTCCACCATGAAGTGTCCCTAAAAATCAAGACCCTAAAACAATATTAGTACAATCACTGATGTTCTAGTGTGGTAGAATAAGTTAAGCTCCATTGGGGACGTAGTTCATCACTTTGTTCGAGCTTACTCTCTTATGTATTTGCTGTCACTTTCTTGTATTTAATTTAATACACCGTCACAAATAAAATTATGTTTTTTGAAAATTTATGAATTCAGGCAACTGATATAAATGTTCATTTTTTCCTTCTTTACTTGTTGGAAAATGGGCGTGACCCGAATTCTTTTGTTGAAGTGTTTGAAGTAATTGAAAAATTCTAATTGAAGTGCAAGTTAAGAAAAATCCAGTTTGGAATACAATTGGAGTCCTATGTCAAGTTGAAATTCTATTTTGGAAGCCCATTGGGAGTTGAAATTTGTATTGGACTTGAAGATGTTTGAATTATGGACCGGAAAGAAAAGTCGCCGCATTTTCACTAGCCTATCTCTAGTTGGCCGCTCAAGCAATACCTGCAAGTTTTCTTCTGAGACTTGATCGCTCGCCTGTCGTTCGAGCAATGGACCTGTCGCTAGCTTGTCGCTCGAGCGACAATGTAATCCAACCCAAACCCGTTTCACGTTTTAACACGTTTTTGGTATTTTACTTCAACTACAACTCATCTATTAATGTTTTGGACGTCCCTTACATGTTCCCTATAAAAGCCTGTTTGGTAGAATTTATTTGGAAATAATGAGTTATGTAATAGTATTTTTTGGAGAATGTGTGGTTAAAAAGTAAAAAAATTTTATTGATTTGTGTGTAGAATATTTTATTGTGTGAATGTGTGGTAAAAAAATGATAATATAACAAACAATTTAATTTTTTAAAATTAGTACATTTTACATGCCACTTTCCTTTATTTTCTNGAATTTATTTGGAAATAATGAGTTATGTAATAGTATTTTTTGGAGAATGTGTGGTTAAAAAGTAAAAAAATTTTATTGATTTGTGTGTAGAATATTTTATTGTGTGAATGTGTGGTGAAAAAATGATACTGTAGCAAACAATTTAATTTTTTAAGTGTAGACAAACATGGGCTAAATACTAGGCTCTTCGATACAATTCTAGAAGTGTGAGAAAATAGATTACTAGAATTATATAATCTATTATAATTTTTCTCTCTTCTCCATCATTTTTGAGTCAATAAAATCTCTTAATTCCTCTACTATATTTATTGTCTTTATTATTCTTTTACTCGATCAAATACTTTATTATTGTGTCATATAACTTTAATATCTCAATCGAGTAGTTGGTTTCAAAACAAATGGTATCCGAACTAATCTGGTATTTTGTTTATTTCACAACAATTGGTATTAGAGACTAGATTCAGCAGTTCCGCAAGAGCGTAGGGTTTGATTTGTTCGAAGTTTTGGTTCGTGATGACTTTCATGAAATATGACATTCCACTTTTGGATCACAGCACTAGATTTTCGTTATGGTAGGTTAAGATGCGTGCACTACTCGCACGGTTGAATTTGGATGATGCGTTGTTGGGAATTAACAAGATGCCCACAACTTTGACCGCGGGGAGAAATTATGGAAAGATAAGAATGCAGTTTCTCACATTCATCTTCATTCAGGACGTTTTGAAGGAAAATTCAGCAGTTGCTTTATGGTTGAAATTGTAGCAATCGTGCATGATTAAAAGCCGGACAACTAAAATTAATTGTAATGGAGGAAGAATATATTTAAGTAGAAATCAATTAAGGAAATAGTTAGAAATTCTGATTTCACTAATTAAACCTACTCATATTCAATTCATATTTTGGTTCAGCTGTAGTGTTGCCAGTCAACAAATTCAAGATAAACTCGTGTACTAGTTAACATATTCTTAAATATCAAACTTTTTCTTTATTGATTAATAAGCAGATTAAAATTACGCATAAGAACACAGAAAAACAACATGAATAAGTAGAAATTTTAACAATAAATTCTTGAAATGTAAGATTGAATATTCTAAAATGCAACATCTCGATTTAGTTGTGACAGATATCAAATATTTAATTTTTATTAACAAACATTAAAATGATTCAATCAATCAATCCAATACAATTTATATAAAGAAAAACCTAAATATTGATTCAATATACGAGTACAAGTTAATCCACAATGTCCTAATTAACAAATAACCTACACAAAAAACATGATGAAGAATCAAGATAACAAGAATTTGAGATAGACATCACTTGATAAATTTAAGAACAAAGAGATAGGATGAATTTCTTTAACCTTCAATTCCAACAGTTCGATCCATTCATGCCCGATTCTTTTATTTCCTTTCTTCTCTCTATGATTTCTCCTAAAAGATGATGAAGTTTTTGTATTCTTCAATTAATCGGGGAAGTTATGATAATTCATGTGGTTTTATAAAGCGTAGAGAATGCAATATCAAATTTCTCTAATTTATATAGACATCAAGAAATCTCAAATCGTGCCTTGAAATACCAAAAACTCTAGAAAATTAGGGTCCTTTTGGTTTTTGTTTCAATTTTCAGTTTTGAGTTAAATTCATTTATAGTATTTTGCTTTGAGATATGTTTTAAGATGACTAAAACACATTTGTTTTGCTATTCTGAAAACCATTTATTAAAACAGAAAATCAGAAAATACGTTTGATTTTTAGAATTTTGAGAAATTCTTTTATTACATTTTAATCCATAAAATTTGAGTATTTAGTAAAACAAAACATTTTATGCTAATATATTATCAAGTAATGTATACACTTTAATATTAATAATTTTACAATTTTTTTTCGTTACAAAATTAAATAAAAATAAATAATAAATTTAATTGGACAATCATAAGAATTGAAAATTAATCACGTGAACTGAGAATATTTATACGTGTTCATTAAATATATTATTTTAGAATTTTTTATTTTTTGACTTTTGATTATCATTATTTTTGTAAAATTTTGATTATTGCTTTTTCAAATTTTTATTTTATTTTTGTTAGATTTTATCAAGAAATTTATGCATATAAAATTTTAACCACCTATTTTTCTTGTTTTGACCGTTTTAAGAGTTTTCAATAAAAATGTTGAAAACTTGTAAAAAACAATTATGTAACTTTAACTAGTGTTCTAAAAACGAAACGTCACATCTTGAAAGTAAGCACAAAATTAAGAGGTGAACTGCCAAGTTGACCGTTTAATAGACACTTAGTAGTTGACTGCTTGATGCGTGACTAGTCGCTTTATTAATTTTTTTATTTTCCTTTTTCAAAGTCTTTTATTCTACTTTAATTTATTAATTTTTTTTTTAATTTTACTTTAGTTTCAAATTTTTAAATGATTTTATTTGTACAAAAGTAAAAAAAAAAGACTTTATTCGATAAAGAGTTAGTTACATTGCTATCTACATTTTTTAATTATGATTTTGAGATTTATTATTTTATTGAAAACATCAGAAGTATGTATGAATTTTTTTATAAATTTATTAAGTAGGACTTTTCTAGTAGAAAATTGAGACTACAAAAAATGGTCTAGCTTTTGCAGTTCGAAAACTTGAAAATTATATAATTGACTAATTGTAGAAATATCATATAAATATTGTATTTTATAATTTTAGATATTTGATATATATAATTTTTTTATTATTAAATAATTTTTAGAATGATTAAAAACTAAAATAATATTAAAAATAAGAAAATAGTTATTTACGTACAGGCCTCGCCTATGCTCCTAAAACTTAAAGCTTGGTCTCCACTCCTAGATACGATTTATGCCTTTTAGAACAATAACTTTAACCTTGTTTCAAAAATATCAATCAAAACATTACATCGCATGTGCTAACTTAATGAAATAAAGTTTTCATCCAAGTGGAGATCAAGATGCCTCAAAATTTAATGGAGACTTAAAATGCATTGTTTCTCAAAGAATGAGTACTCTACTCTTGTTGCAAATTTTCCAAGTGCAATAGATTGTCCTAAAGTGCCTAATCGTCTTTGCGACGTGCATGGGTCCAGTTGGTGCATCACCCTACGACTGGTCTAGAGTCTTCCCTTGAGAGTTTCACTGAATATGATTGAAAGGACTATAATTCAACAAGATATTTTTTCATTTTCATATGTATGTCTTGCTCTTTCGTAGAAAAGACAAATGTTGAATATTGTGACCCAAATTTCATTGGAAAGTGATGTTTTAGTTGAAGGTGTTAAAGAGGTCAAAACTGAAAATCAATGCCTGAGTGCCATTAGAGGCGCCTAAGCTACCTCCCGCGAGGCAGCCGCTCGAGCGGCATATATATTCGGGAAAATATTATCTCCTTATTTGTATCTCTTTTTTATCCTCCTTTCAATTATAATACATTCTCTTCGTTTCTACATATACACGAAATTTTTGACTTTCATATGACTTTGAGAAAGTTAGAATTGTATTAGATACATAATATTCTTTGTATTTCTCTTCATTATAATAAAATCTTCATTCCCCTGCCATATTATTTTATTCTTCTTGTGTTGTGATTATCATTTCATATTGTGTTATATAATCAAGTGTTCAATTCCTAAAACAATCATCATAAAAAGTTCATAAGGTATCTT
>CAIGRK010339009.1:0-10686 GCA_903798315.1 Fraxinus greggii | reverse complement strand
CTGGCGTCTGCCATGGCTGCTCTGATACCAAGTTAAATTTGTAACTAAAGAAGAAGATAATGCTGAACCGTAGTTTCATTGATTGATTTTAGTGTATATATAATACATTGCATTGCTAAAAGAATAATCAGCTGTTAGGTGGTTCCTTAATTTATGGATCATGTTGGAATCTTTCTACAACAGAATGGTGGTCCAAAATAGAGAGAAGAAACGGTTATGACAGCAAAGAAGAGGCTGTTGAATCACTGGTGATCTGGACCAAACCTCATGATGATGTGGAGCTGATGAGCTGTTGTTAATTTTTAACAGTTTTAAGTAAATAAGTTCTTAATATAATAATATTTTTTGTTGATCAAAGTTCAAAAATAAGCAAAAGTTTGCAAGGGTAATATATCCAAACATGCATAGAAACCAAGGTGGTATAGCTTATAGAATATTACTGCAAAGAGACTTCAATTCACTCACCGACCATTATAGCAGCTACCTTGCCCCCAGCTATAGGTGCAATGAGCATTTTGTAGAGCTCTAACAATAATGGAGGAAATAAAGCTCTTAATATCCGGACCTGCCCACAAATCCATATGGAGGAAATAAAGCTCTCAATTCACTCACCGACCAAGCATTTTGTTGACACCGACAGCATTAATAACTTTTTTGTGATGATAAAGGAATAAGTTAAAGCAACAGAAATAGTGGATACCGCGGATTCAGTAGCTTCAGCATTGGATCGACCAATCATTATACGATGCGCAACATCGATTAATCCATCGTATCCTGGCTTCTCCGAGTCCCATCCAATCTCCTGTTAATTACTAAAACCATCAACAGTGGTTATATGCTTGGCCTTGGCTGAAGAGAATTTTTAAAAACTTTTTGCTTCAAAACATGTTAGAATTATTTACTTATTTTTCTCAATTTCAAGTAATAAAAGTTACTTTATAAGTAAAAGTTGTAAAAAGTGTTTTTAAGCACATTTTTAAGTAAAATAATTGTCTAAAAACCAGTAATTACGCAACATGATAGGAGAATCTCCCAATTTATTCCAAGCTTTTAACTGAAAATAAGCAGGAAAAGGAGAAACGAACTGAAAAATACCTGAACCATTTTCTTACGGAACAAATTGAGGAAAACATTATCGAGGATTCCTGGCTTGTATTCAGTTCTTGATTTTGTTTCTGTTGCTTCAAGCTGAGATTTTGTTTTCTAAAATGAAAAACATATTAATGAAGAAAAAATTAGTAATTTACTAGATTGTAAAAGCGATAGAATTGAAACAGATTGAGAAATTCATACAGATTTTTGTCCGGTAGAAAAGCAATTGAATCGAGCAGAAGAGTTTCTGTGGTTGATTTTGTGATAGGAGAGTGAGAGTAAAGAGAAGGAGAATTGGTGCGAACTAGCCATAGCCGTACGCTTCAAGCTCTCCTTCAGCCGAATCCTTTTGCCCGGGTTAACGGATTCATCAACGGGTGGATTAAATCTTCTTAAGACCACATTGCCCTCAACATTTGGAGTTTCCTTGAAAAAAGAAAAGAAGCCCATTTTTTGTTTGGCTAAAAACCAGATATTTAGCAAATTTAAAAAAGATGATAAAATATATGATTAAAAAGTTGATAAAAATTGTGGATCATATAAAATGTGTGGTTAAAATTGAATTAGAAAAAAATAAAAAATTGAAGCCAAACAAGGACTATATACTAAAGCTACGTTTGACACACCAGATTAAATCACGCAAGAAATATAATATAAAATTATAATGGATATTGATATGTTTATGGTGAAATAAGGTGGATGATATTTAATGTTTTTTCAAGAAATAGTCATTTACATTATCAATCATATAAAATAATATGAATATGAATAATGTTACGTAGAACAATGGACTAAACAATATGGTATAAGTTCTATTAAAGGAATCATAAATCAAAAAGATAGAAATGCTGATATCTGGACATATTAAAAAATCAGTAGGACTGAACAACATTACTCTATAAAAATTGGAGGCAGGTTTAGACCGAACAAGAAAGATATAGTAAATGAATTCTTTTAAATGAAAAATAAATCAATATCATCCACCGTAATACTATCTAATTCGATGTTTGATTCTGCCTGCATGTTGATAAAAAAGAATAATGTATTAAATCATGAATTTTAATATTACTTCAATTCCCGTCGTTAACAGTCCTAATACAACATGTATCTCAACCCTGGTTTGATTTTGATTTTTCGAGAATCACTTTTCTCCTACACTTATTTTTAAACATATATTATTAAGGAAAAAAAACCATTTTCATGTTTCTACATAATTTTCCCTACTTTTTTAAATCGCCTTCTCAATTATTTATTTATTTTTTCTTCAAAGAATCACTTCTCAAAAAATCTTTATCAAATGATAGCTCAAGCCTCAACGTCCAACCGTTCTCATTAAAGTTGATTGAAGCACACAAGATATGAGCCTTTTCAAAAGGTGGGGGATCAAAACGTGTCTGAATGATCCAAGAATTGATAATCATCCTGAAGTACACTGCAAAATAGGTAGAAAGTAAGGATCAACACATTTCACTGAAGACAATACCTGGTATGTAAACTGCCTACCATGAAATAATCTACAAATAGAAATATAGAAGCCCCCTAAGCAAATTGTGAGGAAAATCCGAAGAAAATTATACAAACAGGGTAAAATCAAGCTTTTTTCTATCAGGACTCTAAGCTGCGTGTAATGTAATTCCAAGAAACAAGAAATCGCAAGGAAAATTCCGAGTGAACAAATCCACTCTCCTTAAGAGGCTTTCCTTCTTCAACATTAAATGTTTACGTCGTGTGACATGAGAAGCTGTCAGAGGAACATTACATCTTCTAAATTTTCTGTTTTATAGTCACTTCGATGATAGCTATTGGTTGTTTGGGTCGATAATGCTCGTCTGTGTCCACCTCTTCGATTTCCTGAATAGCATACGATAGAGCGAAGACAATGGTTAATCCGACATGGGGTAATATGGTAGCATATTTAAATGCCAGATTACCAAGATTTGATTTTAAATCTTAAAAAGCATCAATAATTTTCAGAAATGCTATGTAATGATATGCAAAACAACGGCAGAGGAGAAATAAAAGTAGGGACAGAAAGAGCAGCATTATGTGCCTCCAAAAAAATTCAGATTGTAGGCAGGACAAGGCACAAGCAAGCAATACAAGGTTCAAATAGTCAGCCAGAAGATCGTGCAATAATTATTTTAAAATGTAAAGAAAAATTTGGGAAGGGGCTATTTCCACCATAAGTTTTAAGGCTAAATAATGTATGAATGGTAATTTCCACTCAGAACAGCAGGTCCGAGTGGCTTCTCGAAGCAGCAAAAAAACAGTAACAAATAATAACTAAGATGTCACCTGTACAACATCTTCTCCCTTGATGACACGTCCAAATACATTAACTTTCTCGTTCAAGTCTGGAATTGGTGCAGTCGTAATTAAAAGATCGAATCTGCCTCCATTGTGTTTTGTCTTAGAAGTGCCAAGCATAAAAGCTTCATGCTTCAGGCTGGATCAAGAATGAAGGCGAAGCTTTTAGCCATGACAAATTAATCACTAAAAGATTTCAAAGCAGCACATGGAGGTGGAGCAAACCTGGTATCAAGATGACTATAATGCTTTCCCTTCAAAGTCCAATCTTCAGTAGTTCCAGCATTATCATCATCACCTCCTTGAATGACAAAGTTCTTTATTACACGGTTAAAGAACATTCCTTTAAAGCGCCCCTTCAAACTGCAAATTCGTTTGGGGTTAATATATATCCTAATCGGGGTTATAATAAGGCCCTTCTAGAACATTCAAAATGAAAAAGTTCAATAAGTACTGAAAAAAAGTTTGAAAGAATAAAGAAGGCATCTGAAGCAAATCAACTTTGTACCTCATGGCTCTTCCACCCTTCTCTGAGAATAGTTGGGAGAGTTTGACACAACAAATTAATTAATTAGATAAATGAACAAGTTACAACATTAATATTTGACAGTGGAAGAAGTGTGGAATAAACCTTCCCATCTCTCCTAGAAATGATCCAGCAATATTCAGTAATTATGAAAATCTCAGGACAGCGGTATCAACATCCAGGAGTCTAAACGCCCATAGTTTTGTTCATTTTGACTCAGCTTGTGTTAACAAGTTCATTGTCTACATACTTGTACATTCATGTTAATAAAATTTCCTATCAACAACTCAAAAGGCAAGCCACAGACTATCAGTAGTTCTACCCTTTGAATTTCAAGGTAATATCATTATGAGGATATATCCATCTTTTCATGGACCAGTGTAACTTTAACAGATAATGGAGCATCAGATTCCTGACAGTATAAGTACAAGAACAAAAAACCAATGATAGAAGCAAACACTAGGCAACAGAACTATAACGGACATATTTTCAAGACACTAATGTGATTGATAAATAAAAAACTGATCTAATACATACCATGAGACAACAAATTGCTTGACAACCTCAGGAGAACCCTCATTGTAAATTTCCACAGTTATTAAGCCTTTTGAGGTACTTATCACCTGTTGTCATATAACTAAGTTATCATGCTATCTGAAAAGAAAAATAAAGAACAATAAAAAGAGAAATAGAAAAAAAATAGCGTGGAAGTTTAAAACCACCAAATGAAACATTGGATTTTGTTCAGCATCTGCTTGGTAGGGCTGAAAATACACGTGGATGTGAAATGGATGGATGAAAGTGAAAGGGCAGATATTTTATAGTTAGCATGGAATGAAAGTAGGAGGAAAAGTATAATTCATCAGAAAATACATGCTGCACTTATCCATCCCTACTCTACTCTTGTGTTATCCTTCCAACAAAATATAGCCTTGATATACATCTGGCAGCATTTACTGCAGATAATAACTAGAAGAGGAGTACAATCTATTACCTAGAAGAGAAATGACATTCACATAGATGCTTGCAGCACTGACCGAAGTCTAATAAACACTGAGGACCGCATAATATAATGAGAAGTGGATTTTTCTCATTGTTTGGTGTATAAAGCTTAAAGCATTCACTCAAGAAGTCTCAATCTCATCAACAAAACAATGATTCCACACAATTAACTAACCACTTTATAGAAGCAGAGTAAAAAAGTAATTATTATCTTCCATATCAAGGAACTTACAGCGTATTTAGGGATGTCAACTTCCTTTGTATCGCCAAAAGCATTATCTTGCTGCAGGAAAGGAAGGGTAAAAAACTCAGATCATTTGAAAAATAAACATAGAAAATGGCATTACCGATGGTTGCAGCATGAAAATAAAATCATAAATAGAAGCAAGCACAATCCAAGGATCAAGAACACACATGCAATTATCAATATCAAGAGAAGTGAAGTATAAATCTAGTTCGTAATCACATTGGATTTTTATGCAGAAATGGTTTACCTAACAAGTAAATGACTAATGGTATGCTTGGCAAGGTGTTTTTAAACATGGATAAATGAGTAGTGGATTTGTGGAAAGTACTTGTGGACCCTAGAATGTTTGACCAAAAGTATTATTTGACCAAGGCATTTATAAATACCGAGAAACTCTTAGCAAAACATACTCTGAATGTATACGAAAGGAAGAAATAACTACAGAAATTTGTGGGGGAAGAAATCATACCTCTACAGCTGATAATGCATCCTCCATCTGAAAATTTGACCTAAACAGAGAGAAACAAGAGGATTATGAACATAACAAAAATTATTTTCAAGGACTACCATTTCCCAGAACTAAGCTATATTACATATGATTTGAAAAAAAAAATCCTTAAATTTGGCAACATCGAGTATATCACTGAAATTTATTATTTCCAGCATATCTCTTGATCCCTTTAATCCAAAAACAAAATTTTCAACTGAAATATTCGATGGTAAAAATCTGCATTAAGATTCCACAATCTAATATGTATATACAAACAAGCATACTACGACATATATTATTCAATCTGTCGACCTTTATTATAAATCTTTTAGATTGACAGGAGTAGGGATGCCGAGAGGAGAACAACTCCAATAGAGAATTCAACCCAATCTTACTTTTTGCCAAATAATAATAAATTCCAAAATGTCATAAAGACGCATTAAATCCAGATCACTAAATGAGCACCTTACAATGCAACAGCAACTGAACTAACAAAATGCAAAAGTACAAAGAATCACAAGCCTTCTAGACCAGTATCTGACTACTCATTTAATAACAAACGTTCTATACATAATTATTGTACATACAATTGAAAAAATATCCTTAAATTTGGTAACATCTCGTATATCACAAAGATTTATTATTTCCAGCACATTTCTTGATCCTTCTCATCCAAAAACAAAATCTTCAACTGAAATATTCACTGGTAAATAGCTGAATTAAGATTCCACAATCTAATATGTATATACAAACAAGCATCCTACGACATATATAGTAATACATTCAACCTATCGATCTTAATTATAAATCTTTTAAATTGACAAGAGTAGGGATGTCAAGGGAAATATAAATCAAAAGAGAATTCGATTTGTTCTTACTTTTTACCAAATTATAATAAATTCCAAAGTTTCATAAAGACGCATTGAATCCAGATCATTAAATGAGCAGTTTACAATGCAACTGCAACTGAATTAACAGAGTGCAAAAAAGACTAAAAAAATCACAAACCTTCTAGACCAATATCTGCAGGTGGCGAAAATGAAAAGCACAATTCCAACGACTACGATGCCATAAATTGCAGTGGTAGCAACACTGATGCGACTTGGCCCCTTCTTCTTCTTGCTTTGTTGTAACAGAGTTTGCGGTTTGATCCTTGCCATTGAACTTTTACAACACACACTTCCAATAATCTTAACCTCTACAAGAAAACCAGCAATAATTGATCGGAATCCAGAGCACTAAATGCTATTCTAAATCACATATCACATTGAAAACACCGAGAACCAGTCAACGAATTTTCAAAAAACTGTCCACGATCTGAAAATAAAATGACTTTGAATTAAAATCCTTTCAAATTACAACCTCATTTAACATTTAGAAATAGAATCCATCGCTTTACCTAATTAGAAAAGGGAAAAAAAAAGAACAATCACCTAAAAAAATTAAAAAATTCACTTTCAATTTACAGAAGCACATATAATTAACTGAAACGTTAAGATCATAAAACTACAAAGTAAATCTAATCGAAAAAAAATTAATTAAGATAGGATACATACCTGACTTTTTTTTTTTGTTCTTTCTACTCTAAAAGTAAGTTCGATCTGAATAAAACTCAAATTGCGAATTTTTTGTGTCAGTTATCGCGAATATTGAGTTGAAATGAAATGTAGAAGTCACAGCCACCGCGTGAAATATTTGATATTTCTTTGGACCGGCAGTGTTTGGTAGACCGCTGGCGTAGAACTGATGGCACTTTTTTTCTTTTCCCCGAATTTGCACTTTTCATTCCAATCTTTTCGAAATGTAACATATCAACCCTTAATCTTTTTTAGTATAACACATCCCAGCCTTTCAATTATACGATAAAATCCGTAATTTTCTCTATTTTGACCAATAATTGACGAATTTTTTCTCCTTCTTTATATAAATAATAATGAACATAAAAAGGCAATAATAAAAATTAAGAAAAAATTATAAATGAAATTCCATAACGTTTTAAATTACAAATAAATCACACTAAAGTAATTAAATACTTTTTTTATCTTTTTGAAAATTTTCATTTTCCCCAAGCTCACCGACCCATTTTAAGCATTTTTTTTGATGAATTTGTTCTTCTCTTTAAATAAATAATAATAAATATAAAAAAGCAGTAATACAATAAAAGTTTAAGAAAAAATTGTAAATGAAAATCCGTAACTTGGCATTTTTTACTTTTTTTTTGAGCACTATTTGCATTTAGGCTCGCTTTTTTTCTTTAATTACTAAATAGATTTTAGATTGATTTAAAAATTTAAAATAAAAAAAACTTTCTTATACCTAGACTCACCTCAGTCGAAACTTGATCTCCTCACTTCGTCACGCTTTTTAACTTGATCTCCTCACTTCGTCACGTTTTTTAAAACACTGTTTTAAAGTACAAATAAATCACACTAAAATAATTAAATATTTTTATAAAAAAATTTCATTTTCCCCAAGATCACCTACCCATTTTAAGCATTTATTTTAAACATCAAATTCATTAGTTTTCATAATTTCTTTCCTCATAAACAATATTGGGATCATTCTTTTTACGGTGTAAGCTTTATTCTGGATCATTATTGGAAAATTAATTAAAAATGAAAAGTAATTTTAGACATCAAATTCATTCGTTTTCATAATTTCTTTCCTCATAAACAATGTTGGGATCATTCTCTTTACCGTGTAAGCTTTATTCTCGATCAATATTGCAAAAAAAAAATTCTAAATAGAAAAGGAGATAGAATTCTAAACAATTTCATAAGGAATACTTACAACTAACGAGCTCATTAGATACAAAAATTGAATCTCAATCGACAAATATAACTATGATAAACAAGCCCGTCACACCCCAGAAGAGAAAAAAATGGAAAAAGAGAGAGAGTAGCTACGCTCCTGGTTCGTATCTGTAAGCAAGAAAACTAAAGATTATTTATAGGCGCAAAGTTTACAGCCCTACCGGCTGAAGAAACTCGATGCCCCCATTAAAATAGATGCCCAGAAAGCCTCCAGAAAACAGAAGAGAAAAGGCTGTGGCAGCATTCCATGGGCTTCTTTGATATACCTAAGTGAGGTTAGCAGCAATAAAACTTCACATCGAATAAAAATGAAAATATAAATCAAAGTATAAATGATATAACTATTCTTCTTAATAAAATTGACCCTTTAAGATCAAATTCCAAATTTTAATATGATACTCTAAAAAACAATTCGATCCGATTATGACTCAAAAAATGAGCAAGCAAATATCAAAATTGGTTCGTTCAAAGGAGCCACCATCTTGCATGATCATGTCATCAAATAAAAATGAAAATATAGACCAATTTATAAAGGATATAACTACTTTTATCGAGATCGACCTTATAAGATTGAACCTCAAGTGTTAACAGGAACTGCCCAGTGAAAATTCCATAGAAATCCAATCATTGCTAATCGAATAGTGTGAGGATCCGTGCCATGGTTTGTTGTCCTCTGNACTCAAAAAATGAGCAAGCAAATATCAAAATTGGTTCGTTCAAAGGAGCCACCATCTTGCATGATCATGTCATCAAATAAAAATGAAAATATAGACCAATTTATAAAGGATATATCTACTTTTATCGAGATCGACATTATAAGATTGAACCCCAAGTGTTAACAGGAACTGCCCAGTGAAAATTCCATAGAAATCCAATCATAGCTAATCGAATAGTGTGAGGATCCGCGCCATGGTTTGTTGTCCTCTGGATACCAGAATGATGAAGATACCTCACTTGATTTGCCGATTGGGAACTGAGCATCTTTCATTAGCAAAGCAATGCAGTCGATATCCATTGTTATAAAGATATAGCTTCAGACCAGTATTTTTGGCTAAGCTTAAAATAAGTAAGAGTTACTGAACATGTTCGAAAAAATCACCATTTTCTTATTTAAAAAAGCTATCTCCAAAATAACTCACGCTAATAATAAGTGATATGGTCATTTTTTGATGAACCACGAACAACAATGCCCGATGTTGTTTCTGAACATCTAGGTAGTTTTCCTAATGTGTCCTCCTTGGGCTTAATTACCGCACGTGACGATTCCACGTCACNATATCCATTGTTATAAAGATATAGCTTCAGACCAGTATTTTTGGCTAAGCTTAAAATAAGTAAGAGTTACTGAACATGTTCGAAAAAATCACCATTTTCTTATTTAAAAAAGCTATCTCCAAAATAACTCACGCTAATAATAAGTGATATGGTCATTTTTTGATGAACCACGAACAACAATGCCCGATGTTGTTTCTGAACATCTAGGTAGTTTTCCTAATGTGTCCTCCTTGGGCTTAATTGCCGCACGTGACGATTCCACGTCACCTCGAATTTTTTCTCTACCTCAAAAGACATACTTTAGTAGGACTCTACTTCCATCTTTAAACTTATCCAACTCCGATAAGGTTGAATCTCACTAGAACTTTAACACATTTTAAGACTTCAAAAAGGATAAGATATCCGATAATCTAACCCTACTAGGAGTGTACCACCTACTCTATAAATACATGACAACAATTCATTATTCAGGTATGTTTTACATTTATATTTTCCCTTTCGCTAACTTAAGCATTGGAGGGACGACGAGAACACACATCGACGCCTTTGTTTCAGGTACAGGAAGATCTCGTTAGTGCTATTCCTCAGTCGTCAAGATCGAAAATCAACATGTGACGATTTTTGTTAACATCAATAAGCAACTTACTTAATTTCAATTTTGAAGAAAAGATAAAATTAATTATTTTAGAGCTTAGTTAATAACTTGAACACTTCTAAGCTTAACCAAACATGCTCACTGGCTAGAAAATCAATACGAGGGATTCCAAGTTTGTTCTGAAGTCGGACAATAAAGATAGTCTAAGCAGTTAAACAGGTTGAACAGGAACTCCTTAATTTGCATGAAGGTATTATCAAAGCTCCCAACGAACAGTTTCCCTTTTTCCTGTCCCCCCCCCCCGCCCCCCCCCCACACCCCCCCCCCCCCCCCCCCGCC